>CM060291.1:7667862-7675381 GCA_030684275.1 Acipenser oxyrinchus oxyrinchus | reverse complement strand
CTTGTAAACGTTATTATGTTCTTATATTAATATAGGTTCATCTATTGAAATATATGGATAGACCAAAAGAATACTACTGTGTGTCATTGAAAAAATCTTGTAATACCCAAATGGTAATATTTTCGTTGGGCTCTGAACGATGGTATTATCACTTCAACACATCAGCTTGAGCTCAAAGTGTGGCTTGTGCAGAGCTGGCATTTCAGTCTGTGTATTTACAAGTAGTCTCAGGCCGATTGGTTTGGTGCAAATTCTGGGAGAATCAATTTGTTTTGGATGTTTCATTTATGCCTGCAAATGAACTGAACCGCACTTCAGCATGCACCAAACGACCATTTGTGAAAGGGCTTTTAAGAGACTCAAAAGTACTGTATGCCTAAATTATTGTTTGTTACTAGCAATATTAACACATTGTTTTCTTCACAAAAAGGATGTAAATCCCATTTTGATGCAAATACCTTGATAAATCTGACTGAAGGCAAAGATACTGGTACCCAATAAAGTACAGGTGTGTAGATTTGTGTTAATCGGCATATTTGAAAACCAGTTGAATATTTTATATTAAAAATTACACTGCAATATAATTATATGATAATCGTGGTATTTTTCTGATAGTTATCATACCATGAGAATTTCTTAGCATCCCACCTCTACATCTGACCCTATGTCAGACCCACGTCAAACTTATCCAATTGTCAGGAAAATTCATATGGATACCCAAACACCCCACCCCCAATAAAGAAACTAAAAATATAGTAAAATGCCAAAGGATTATGCTATTGGGGGCGGGAGTGTTTACTTTGAACGGACTCAGACAGAATGTATAAGAAAACTAAATATTCAATATATGTATGGCACCATTACAATCATCCCTGTAAAATCAAAAGAGGTTGGCTATCTCACCTGGCATTTGTTTTCTGCTTTCACCTTGTATATAAGGCTTGAAATAGATAAGCACTTGGTCTTCATCTACTTTGGCCCATCTTGTATACTTTCATCCTGCACAAGATAACAAATACAATTATGAAGTTACTTCATCAGTGGCGGACTGTAGCAAGATTGATTGATGTAGCAATCTCTGTGGCCTCCAGTTTGAAAGATCCACTTGCACACAATAGTGGGCTATATAACTTTATTTCATTAGTATGCTTAGCAATCCCCGGACAATGAGACCATATAGAAAAAGCAATACTTTAATCTGCATTTTCATCATATAACTCTATACATTAAATTAATTTATGAAGTTAATATTTTTTATGTATAAATGTATGAAAAATAAATTTGGTTCAAGTACATGTATTGGGGGTTGTTTTAAAACAAAATCTGACAGGGGATATTATATTATTTCTACCATTTTCCTGCACCTGGAATCTGTGTCTATTTCACAAACACCAAAATTGGGATTCATTTAAAACAATAAAATCACCAGTTTGTTTTATTGTTTAATAATAAATAAATAAAAAATAGTAAATGGGGAAAACTGACTTGGCTTAGTGGCTGCCATGGTTTTATAATTGACATATAAATTAAATAAATGTCTACATAATTAATTCTTAAGATATATTTATATAGTAATATCAAAGGTATAGTTGGGCCAATCCAATGTCAACGGCTCCTACTCAGCCTGTTCTGTTTTTCCAAATTTTACATTTATGTTATTGATACATGGACTATACGCCTTAAACTATCAAGCTCATCAATATGGCATTTTCACCTGTACAGTATTTCCATGATTCATGATAGATAGTGAAACAAGTAAAAGAGGATATAAGTTACAGGAGACAGCATAATTGCATGGGCTCGGACCGCCGAGTGAGGGAATACAATGGGCGTACATGTATATGATTCGTTTTGATCAGATTCATGACTTTATTTATTTTTATATTTCATTACGAGTAACTTAAAATATTGAACAAGTTCACAAAAATAAACCAACTTGAAATGTTATACGCTCAATACAAAACACTATTCTCTGGCAACTTACGATATGAAAAGTAAAATAATGTAAACTAATGTACCGTATATTACAGCCGGCCTAAACTCATATATTGTAATACAGTACAGTAAAAAATAAAAGTTAAACAGGGGTGCACAGTACCTTACTATAGATCTTCTGACTACAACGTACTACAGCATAGCAAAAAAATATTTTATGGAAATATGCATAGCAGTCGGCCGATTGAGCTGATAAACTTTCGTGCCTGCTTTTCCCGCTGTCATACAGTTGCTATGCAGTTGCAATTAAATGTTTTTCCTGCTTGGCTGACGACCCAATCAAAACGATGCATTTGCAACCCAACTTTGCTTGTTTTGTGTGGCTTAACATTTGGAGAGAGAAAAAAATCTGCAACTGCATCGTGAATCCGAGGGTTCCCCCACCCCCACCAAATGGAACACAGACAAAAGTATTTACCAGCCAAACTGGCACTGGCCAGAAGCAAACGTATGATATAATATGCCATACATATATATGTCCACTGTACAAAATTATCTGAACAAAGTCATTCTTCTTGTTTAAACTTAGCACAGGAAAATTCCTTGAAGCTCCAAATTACCATTTGTATAAAATGATAAAACGTTCATGCACCCGCATTTCCACATGCCTTTGAAACGTGATTTTTTTGTTTACTACTACAGTCAAAAAACTTCAAATAAACCCAAACAGTTAAGCACACAACTTAACATAAACCTAAATCTAGCCTATGTCAAAACTCTACATTTTTTAAAGACATACTGTAAGATATATTTTACATCTCATTGCAATCCAGAAATGTAAAATCAGAAAGATTTTTTTTAACAACGTATTAAGTACAGTAGAGTACATACATTAGGCCTAACTCGTATTAAGCACAGTACTGTACATACATTTTTTTAAAAGATTTTAAACGCTTCCCACTTCATATGTTCTTAAACATGTTGTCAATAGTTTAAATCATTAACATAATTGACTAGCAATAGATAGCAAAATAGTGGGATTACATTTTCTCAATTTTAAACTGTGAACTAGAATATTGTGCAAATTTGTAATTCATTACATAGAAGGCATTAAAATATGTCCTAGTCTGGAGGGGTGGGCTGTCCCCAAATATATATCGGTAAGTAAAATATTTCACTGAATTACCTGACGTTAGATTAATCATGAAGTCTATTTTTTTTAGTGATGGAAAATGTCTTACAGCTAAATTAATATATAGGCCTACCTGCATAAGTCTCTGCAAGTGACGATAGTTACCACGATTAATGATTTTATATAAGAGATTCTCGATAGTGTCAGTAAATTACTTCGTGTTGTGAAGAAGGTCTCTTCAAGATAAACATTCTGTAGCAGTTGAAGAACAACTTTGTGGACCAGCCGCTGTTAATTTAAAAATCTCAAACTTCCTTTGGCAGCGATATACAGTAAACAAATAGCAGAAAGTGTTTAATGCATGTGCTTAAATATGGAATATATAACACGCATACATATAATAGTATGCATTTGTATTTTATTCTATTTGGCAAAACATTATCTTCTCACTTTTTTTTTTTAGAACCTACGCTATACAAGATCATAACCATTTACAGCAGTGGTACTCAATTACATTCTCTCGCGGGCCAGATAAGGACATTTCCAAACCTTGGGGCCACAGGGCGCTCAAGATGTGCGTAGTGGTGGGGGGTTGTTTAAATGGTCATGAAAATCTGACTATCCAATCAGACTTTACATACAGTAACAAAACGTTGCAACACTGCACTTGCACCAATCAACTAATACATCTCAGAAATAACTATTAGACTATCAGAACTATCAGAAATAATTATTATCACTGATTACCAGTTTTATCCGGACAGAAACACAGATCTGACCCGTGTGAGCTGAACTATAGGCTATTCAATGCCTCCCTATTTATTCAGTGAAATGAACGGTCGAAAGCAACGCTACCAGGCACTGACGCCAGACAGTTATCTTTTTGGTTCAATTTCGGTAAAACCAGGACCCTCCGAAAATATATACCCCGCTGCACATCTACACTCCCGGACTATGTGTGGTTCCTTAATTAGCAGTACTTTTGAGATACAGCTGTATACAAAAGCGTCTTAATTTTTCTTTTCTTTTTTTTAAAACAGTTTTCATCGCCACGCTGTATCTCAAAAAGTATTTCACCAGATGCTACCCCGTTCACAGGGTTTATTGAGCCTGTCAATCCGACCCCACACACACGAGAATGTTCATGCATATCCATGGAGATTTACAAATACATACATTTCACTTTGTGTAATAAATAACTCAGCACTTACCTTTTAGTGTTAGGAAAAACGTTGTCTTTTTTTCTGGAATCGGCTACCGGGTTTGGTGTTTTTCAAATTTCAAATTTTACTTTGCAATAACAAGTTTAACAAAAAAAATATTGGAAAAAACGGTTCTCTCAACTATGGTACAAATCACGCTGTGGAAACATCCAGCGACGGGCGTTAACCAATGAGAGAGGACTGATCACGTGTCTCAAATAATTCCGCGTGACACTTCGGATGAAAGATGGGCGGTGACAGCGTGTTAGTCACGTGATATCCGCGTGTTCCCTTCTAGCAAATGATTTGATCTGTGTGAGATTCTATCTCTATTGTCGCGAGGACGGCAGCGAGATTTACTCTGCTGGAGACGCTGGGAGGGACGGGGCAGCGTTGCCAGACGCACGATAATGATCGTATTTGTAACGATAATTTCAACCCTTGTACGATGTACGATCAATAATTGCAAACATTGGCCAAATATACAATTATTCAGGCATATTTAAATAACTTACAACTTTTCTCGCTCAGTTTTGCAGATTATGAGCTACGCCACCACGCTCTCCCTTCAGCAGCACAGCCAACTACAGCACATTGTGTACTACTGAGGCTTTTCACGTGACGCCATCGGCTGCTGAGACGCTATGGTGTGATGAGATCATTCTGCGCAGATTCTGTGCAGAATCTGACCAATTCATAGAAGAGCATTGGCTAATTGGTCAGATTCTGCACAGAATCTGCGCAGAATGATCTCCGTGAACGCACCCTAAGTAGTAGTTTCCGCGCAGGCAGGTAATGGCGGTGCGGTAGAGACGCGTGACGACCAAGTCACACCTAGCCACTGAATCTGCTGAACAAATTAAAGTATGTATTTTAACAACCTTCTGACCTTCTCCTGAATTGTTACTGTTACACCTGTTTCATGCAAATCAGTTAACTCTTTAACAAAAACACTCAAGTAGCTATCCGTCCTGGGCTTTCCTGGGCCAAACCACAGACATGACAACAGAACATTGTTGATTCTTAACTTGTGTGGGAGTTCATTCACCATTACCTGAATAGGCCAGAAACTGCTTCTGGATGATTTAAATACTGAAACACCATCACTGTTCCACTGAAGAGAAATGCCATTCTGACCAAACTGTGTGGAATTCCTTACTTTTTGGTACAGTTTTCCAGATGTGACATCACCTATCTCTCTGCTTCTAGTGTGGACATTTTTCTGGATGGAATCTAAAACAGCTTTTTTCAAGCAGTTCCTGCTTTTTCAATGGGAGCTGGATGAAAAGTGACCAGCCTTTTGTTTAATTCTTTATTAAACCCCTCACCACATTCTGGACAGGAATCTACATTATCATTCTCAGGGCAGATGTATGATTGGCATATTTTACAAAAAATGCAGCACCATACAGATGGTATTTGGTTGTTTTAGGAAAGTCTTTAACATGACATGACATAAGTTCAAGAAGATTATCCAAAGCAGAATCTGTCAGTCGTTGTTTCAATGCAAAAGTCACTTTCATTTTACTGAGCGGTGCTCCTGGATATAGTGGGTGATTGTCAAACTCATCCTACAGAAGAGAGGAAATACAGTTAGGAAGAGTAGAACCTACAGGAAGTCTTAAATGGTATTATCACTGATCAAAAACGTTATCTGGAATCCATAACTTTAAACAAACACAACAGGATATATCACAATTCATAAAATTCGTAAAAATGGTTTAATTCTGGATTTGCAAAAGTGTAAGATACTGTAGCGGCGGTGCGAATGGATGGACTGTGGGGTGTATTTAAACAGGGGAATTTGAAAACAATTTTTGTCCAGTGTGTACTGTGTTAAGTGTTGTGGGCGCCAGGGTTGTATTGTATTTTGTGTGTGTCTCTCTCTCCCGCTGTTATCTTGCCTGCTGTTTCTGTGCAGTCTGCAAGTGTTGACGTGAGTGCGCTGTTTGTGTTCTGTTCTGTTCTGTGTTCTGAGTCGGGTTCGCTTTTCTCAATAGCTACTTTACCAAACCAACGTAGTAAGACCATCGTTTAGGTCAGTGTTTCCTGGATTGAGGTCCGGTCTTTGACTGGGCCACTCCAGGACATTGACCTTTTGTTTTAAGCCACTCCAATGTGGCTTTGGCTGTATGTTTGTGGTCATTGTCCTGCTGGAAGATGAATCTTCTCCCAAGTCCCAGGTCTCTAGCAGACTTCAGCAGGTTTTCCTCCAGGATTTCTCTGTACTTTGCCACATCCATTTTGCCCTCTATCTTCATGAGCTTTCCAGGCCCTGACGCAGAGAAGCATCCCCATAGCATGATGCTGCCACCACCATGCTTCACGGTAGGGATGGTGTTCTCAGGATGATGTGCGGTGTTAGGCTTGCGCCAAACATAGTGCTTAGCGTTGAGGCCAAAAGCTCTATTTTGGTCTCATCAGACCATAGAATCTTCTTCCACTTGGTCTCAGAGTCTCCCACATGCCTCCTGGGAAACTCTAGCCGAGATTTGATGCGAGTTTTTTCAACAATGGCTTTCTTTTTGCCACTCTCCCATAAAGGCCAGTTTTGTGAAGCACCCGAGCTATTGTTGCCGTATGCACAGTGTCTCCCAGCTCAGCCGTGGAACACTGTAACTCCTTTAGAGTTGCCATAGGCCTCTTGGTGGCCTCCTGACTAGTGCCCTTCTCGCCCAGATACTCAGTTTCTGAGGACGGCCTGTTCTAGACAGATTCACAGTTGTGCCATATTCTCTCCATTTCTTAATAATGGACTTTACTGTGCTCTGAGAGATATTCAATGCCTTGGAAATGTTCTCATATCCTACCCCTGATTGGTGCTTTTGAAGAACCTTATTCCGGATTTGCTTTGAATGTTCCTTCATCTTCATGATGTAGTTTTTGTTAGGAAATGTACTAACCAACTGTGGGACCTCCCAGAGACAGGTGTATTTAACCTGAAATCATGTGAAACACCTTAATTGCACACAGGTGGACTCCATTCAACTAATTATGTGACTTCTAAAGACAATTGGTTGCACCAGAGCTTATTTAGGTGTGTCATAGCAAAGGGGTGAATACTTATGCAATCAATTATTTTCTGTTTTATATTTGTAATTAATTTAGAACAATTTGTAGATTTTATTTTTCACTTTGACATTATGGACTTTTCTTGTGTTGATCAGTGGCAAAACTCCTAATTAAATCCATTTTGATTCCATGTTGTAACACAATGAAATGTGGAAAAGTCCAAGGGGGTGAATACTTT
>CM060291.1:7645362-7657862 GCA_030684275.1 Acipenser oxyrinchus oxyrinchus | reverse complement strand
TGGTGAAGATACTTCTCCTTTGGTGAAGACGTGACATCTTCTCCACAGGAGAAGGGCCAGCAGACCCCCTTCGAGCAGCTTTTTCATCATTTGGGAATAGCAGTATGTTAAGTTTTATCATTTGATGGAGGTGTGCATCGTTTTTTTTTTCATTTTCCCATTTTTGACCAAAATAAGCACTTTTGCCCACCCAGGCCCACCCAGGGAGTTTTCTGTCTGTTTTAGTGAGGGTGGCAGGCAGAGACATGGCAGGCTGCCTGCTGTGTTCTACAGGGCAGTCAGAACACGTGCACACCGTTTTTTAAATTGGTTTTGTCTATTATTAGACAAAATGTGCATTTTATGATTTGATTTTTTTCTCCTCCTTTTTTCAACTTTTTCTGACTTTTTTAATTGTGCTGCCTTCAAACTGACTGCTCCTAACCAACTGGCTATTCTCCTTGTGCAAGCGTTTACCATATGATGAGAGGCCACCAGCTGCAGAACCTACCCAGCAACAAGCTGTCTTCCTGGGCCTGAGTATTCTGCTGTACTCCCTTGCTCTGTGGAGCTGTTACTTGTTTAAAAGTACATTTTTTTTCTCTTTGCGTTTTTACTTTTTTAATTTTCTTAAACTTGTGTCACCTTCCAATCTACTGTTCCTAACAAATTAGCCATTCTCCTTGCATTATGCTGTTGGACTTTTGAATGACAAATGTTCGTTTTGAAAAGTAAATGTTGAAAGGGAGGGAAGATCTTCTCCACAGAAGATCCTCCCAGCCTTTCAACTTTTTTTTCAAAAACAATACAACTAAAAAAGGCATCAGTGTTTAATTTCCAGATGATCTTAAACTTGCAGCACATTTCAAATGACCATTGGAACATTATTTATTTACTTTATTATAAGTAAAAAAAAATGTTGAAAAATGGTGACAAGCTTTACAATTGCATTGCTGCTGCTGCAAATAGTAGGGTTAACACCTAAAACGTCTGTGTCCTCAGAAGTCTCTGATTATATGACGATTACTATCAGGATCATATAACAAGTACTGCTTTATTACAAATTGAGCAGAAACTGCATTTTGTATTAATTAAAAAAAGTTGAAAAATGGTGACAAGCTTTAAAATTGCATCGCTGCTGCTGCAAATATTAGGGTTAACACCTAAAACGTCTGTGTTTCAGTGTGTTTCAGTGTGCTAGTGAAAGAGGGAACCATCGCTATGTTTAGATATACAGCATGTTCACATGACATATCCATTTGTTATTTCAGGTCGTGGCGGACCTCCAGAAAGACAAAGGTTGTGCGGCCTGGTGTGCATCCCCAAACGCCAAAGTTGAGAAGGTTTCCACGTGAACAGCAATTGAAACATGGGTCAGTCGGTCCTAAGAGATAGGCGAACACCCTTCTGAAAGGGAGGGGCGATTGCCTCCGTCGCCCCCCCAGCCGATTGAAAGGGAGTCGGGTTCAGATCCCCGAATCCGGAGCGGCGGGTGTGCGGCCTGGTGCGCATCCCTCAATGTCAGAGGGAAGATTAACTATCTTCTTTCCACTCTTTCTAGAGCAGCAATATCCTTTTTGTAACAAGGTGACCAGAACTGAACACAATATTCTAAGTGAGGTCTTACTAATGCATTGTAAAGTTTTAACATTACTTCCCTTGATTTAAATTCAACACTTCTCACAATATATCCGAGCATCTTGTTGGCCTTTTTTATTGCTTCCTCACATTGTCTCGATGAAGACATTTCTGAGTCAACATAAACTCCTAGGTCTTTTTCATAGATCCCTTCTTCAATTTCAGTATCTCCCATATGATATTTATAATGCACATTTGTATTGCCTGTGTGCAATACTTTACACTTTTCTCTATTAAATGTCATTTGCCATGTGTCTGCCCAGTTCTGAATGCTGTCTAGATCATTTTGAATTACCTTTGCTGCTACAACAGTGTTTGCCACCACTCCTATTTTTGTGTCGTCTGCAAATTTAACAAGCTTGCTTACTATACCAGAATCTAAATCACTAATGTAGATAAGGAATAGCAAAGGACCTAATACTGATCCCTGTGGTACACCCCTGGCTACCTCACTACATTTTGAGGTTTCTCCTCTAATTAGTTGTTTGGTTGTTAGTAGCTTATTGATCCCAGAATCTCATCAAGCAGCTTCTTGAAGGATCCCAGGGTGTCAGCTTCAACAACATTACTGGGGAGTTGGTTCCAGACCCTCACAATTCTCTGTGTAAAAAAGTGCCTCCTATTTTCTGTTCTGAATTTCCCTTTATCTAATCTCCATTTGTGACCCCTGTATGGAAAAATTGATAAACAAGTGAAAAACAAAATTATTTTTGTCAATTATATATGTTTTTTGGTAAAGTGTAGAATAGACAATTGTATTGAACAGAGTCGCGTCACTCTGGGCTGCAGTGAGATTGATAGAACTGAGCACCATGCAATGCATTCATTTCAGTTTTGTAGATTCCAAAACACATCCTTTTAATGATGTCATTTATGACCCCTCCTCACTATACCTGTGTAGTGGCAAGTTTCCAAGCCTCACAAACATTTCTTTGCTTCTGTTATCTCTGAGATTTTCCCATCCCCCCTGTGGCAATGTGCCCCGCCCCTGTGTGCATGTGTGTGTTCTATGTTGTATGTTGCGTGTGCTGTGTTAATGTTGGTGTATTGGTACACGGGATATAAGCGGGTCTGTGTTTCACGTGCGTTTAAAAATGTAATTGTATTTAGGCACGGGATTGCACATCACTGCACGTGCATTTAAAGTATTTAATATGTGAGCACGAGGTTGCACGTAATTAATTCACGTGCTGGGATTCAAGTGAATAATTAATTAGTAATTGAATCCCAGCACAACAGTATATATAGATCCACGTTTGACTCTCTCGGGGTTGGGTGTTCGAGAGTGGAGAACGGGTGTGGAGAAGGAGAGTAATATAATAAGAAGAATAATAAGTGTTTTTGTACTCACCGTGTTTGTTTGTCTCCGTGCACCATTTGTTAAGTGTGTGTTCGTTTTGTTTACCTGTTTATTTTGGCCGCAAGTGCCGTGTCGTGTTTTGTGTACCAACCTTTTATTTTCTGTTTAATTATTAAATGCTGAGCGCGATCACGCGCTCAGCTTCACCAAAACCCCAAGTCTTTGTTTATTTTTTTCCTGTTTCTGGTCTGACGTCACCCACTGCTGCCGTCTTTGTGACACCCCCATACAACCAAACAAAGCAGAACAGGGGACCCCTTTCACAAATGCCTATAAATGGTCATATTTGCTCTCCCTCTAGTCAATCTGCAATTTATTGAGACAGACCCTGCATTCCAAAATACCCCACCTAAACTCTGTGCTCAATATCTCTCCATTGAAAGTACCATACATTCCAAATATTCTAACAAATTTCCTTACACCCCTGGTCCTTGTTTCTTTTTTCAGGTCGAAAAAGTCCCCTGGGTCGACATTGTCAATACCTTTTAGAATTTTAAATGTTTGAATCAGATCACCGCGTAGTCTTCTTTATTCAAGACTGAATAAATTCAATTCTTTTAGCCTGTCTGCATATGACATGCCTTTTAAACACGGGATAATTTTGGTCGCTCTTCTTTGCACTCTTTCTAGAGCAGCAATATCCTTTTTGTAATAAGCTGACCAGAACTGAACACAATATCCTAGATGAGGTCTTACTAATGCATTGTAAAGTTTCAACATTACTTCCCTTTATTTAAATTCAACACTTTTAACAATATATCTGAGCATCTTTTTGGCCTTTTTTTATAGCTTCCCCACATTGTCTAGATGAAGACATTCCTAAGTCTTTTTCATAGATTCTTTCTTCAATTTCAATATCTTCCATATAATATTTATACTGCACATTTTTATTGCCTGCGTTCAGTACCTTACACTTTTCTCTATTAAATGCTTTTTTTGAACAGACAAAGAAAATGATTACTTTAAATTTAAAAAGGATTTTGTTTAATCAGGTTACAAAATATACTTAATAACAAAACATCAAAACTTACACCAAATATTTAATGCACGTTTAGACTCGGGATGGGCATGTCAGTGTATTTTAATACATGTAAATTACTCAATGATTAAACTGTTATACTTTACATTAATGTGCCACTGGCTAAACATAATGCTTACATAATACCAAAATTGAAGTAATACGTAAAAAAATCAAGTTAAAACTACAATTAAAAAATGTATTTAACCCTTTTTTCAAAATTTCTGTCATGTTCCCCCTAAGCAATTTCCTTTCTTTACATACTAAATATATCAGGGTACATTTTTATTTGAAGTCTTTCCTATCAAATTTGCTGACAGTGATATTTTGCATTTATAGGGGATATGAGAATGAAATTCTCATATGTTGTGCTCATAGTGATTTTTAAATCAAGATATTTTAAGAATATTCTTAGTTTCTTCAGTTTTATTTTGTCTCTTGTAAAAAGCACTGCTGGTAACATGTCCTTTGTGCTACTTCCACAAGGGGTCGCCATCAACGTATTTTGTCTTTAGCCCAAGCCAGGAATCAGCTTTTCCTTTGATGTTGGACAAAGTGAGACAAATGTCACCAGTTGAGACGTTTCATTTTTACTCAGTTGTCTTGCTCTACCACAGCTGGATGTCATAAGCCAATATCTGCTAGGATAAGAATCTGGTATCCTGTCAGTTTTATCATTTAGATGCTGTTGTTTGAATGTGTTAGAACCGTCTCCCTTCCTGGAATGTTGTTTCTTTGGGATAACAGCAGGCTTGCTGGTCCAGTGGTTAAAGAAAAAGGCTTGATACCAGGAGGTTACCAGTTCAATCCCAGCTCAGCCACTGACTCACTGTGTGTGACCCTGAGCAAGTCTGGTGTTTTTAATCAAACATTTCAGAGGTGAGCACAAACGTAGATCACCATAACACAGATCCTGATCCTCTGGCTCCTTAGAACCAGTCAGGGAAAAGGGAAATCGACCTTCTACAGAAATAATTTGTGTTGCATTCAGGCAGGGACCAGAAACAGATGTAGGGTTTATGGATCCTACCCTTAACCCCATTGCTGTTTCTGTAAAGAACCAGTTCAATACGCTGTTAGTGAAGACTAATGGTGTATTCACCCAAAGCACCACGTTACACAGACTCATTCGGTTTAAATGAATGGTTTTGTATTCAATTTCTCTCAATCGAATTGAATATCTGATACCCAACCTATGTTACTGTAAAGTAGAGGTCCCCAATCCCAGTCCTGGAGCGCTACAGGGGCTTCTAGTTTTCATTTGAACCAAAGTACTTAATTGAACCAAGTATTGGCTTAATTAGTCCAGCAACGTGTTCCAGATCTTTAGCCATTGATGATGTAAATACACCTATAAAACCTGCAGGATTGGGGCTCTGCAGGACCAGGGTTGGAGACCCCTGCTGTACAGTATGTTCCCTTTTCTAGTAACGGTGTCTGTATGTGCAGTCACACCTTATTCCAGTATGCCTCCTAGTGGTATGAAGGAAGAATGGCTATTGAAAGTTAAGGTCTGTTAGAAACAGTTCTTTAGATGGACCAGATAGAAGAATATATTTTCTTTAAATGCCAAAACAAATTCCCAAAGATACTGCCATTTAAATGTGATGTGACCTCCTTTGGGCTTATAACAGCTTCTAGATAACTGAATGTTTACACCTGAGTATCACATTTAATCAAAACTGACATACCTGTATATTGCAATGCTACCTAGGGGAATGCTTATGGAATAGTTATGGTATGCACTGCATGTCCTATTCTGAAAGTACTGCTGTAAGCGACATTTGTTTGGATTAGGATTTTTCTAAAATAATATTTGCAAGCATACTATCTGTCAGGCTTTTGTACTGCATATACAGTAACTCAGCATATGAAAAGAAAGAAACAAGAAAGCAAATGAAATACACATAGAATGAGCACTGTTGAAGCTCAGCTCTGATTCCAGTTAGAGGGGACATTGACCAGAATCCATCATCTGTCAATGATCCTTGGGGTTTCACTACGACCCAGTTTTTTTTTAGTTTTTTTTTTTTAAATAAAAGCATGATTGCACCTCCTGTTTTAAACACAAATCACCGGACATATTTTATTTACATTGTCTTAATATGAAAGAGACCGCTTTTACTGAGGCATTATTAATCAAAGCCAAACATTTTCAAAATGACTAGAGGGGCCCGTTTCTATATACACATACGAATGCGTATCTGGCAGGTACGATATCGTAAGCAACAAATTCGAAGAAAGTTGCGTTTCCATGTACCAACACTCACACCACTCGTTCATACCATTCGTAATTTATCACCACCAAATTTGTCATCGTATAAACACGAAAGGTCAGTCTCACCTAGTTTTCTCGCGTTTCTTGTGTATGGTTGCTAAACAAATGGCGTCTCTGATGCATGCTGTATATCTACAACACAGAGAGAGAGAATTACAAACACTTAGAACATCAATTACAGTAACAGACAGGCGCGTAAAATCTAATGAGGAAATAATTGCAAAGTACTGTTTAAAGAGGGAGGACACCCAGGAACGTTTGACCTGGCTTGAGCCGCAGAAGACAAACAAAGAGACATCATGCCTGTCTACAGAAGTGCAAGTGTTGTTTACATTTTCTTGCCAGCGGTTCCTTCCAGAATGTATTGGGCGATACGTTGGCACTGAGCAAGGCATCATAAGAAAGTTTACAAACGAGAGGAGGCCATTCAGCCCATCTTGCTCGTTTGGTTGTTAGTAGCTTATTGATCCCAGAATCTCATCAAGCAGCTTCTTGAAGGATCCCAGGGTGTCAGCTTCAATAACATTACTGGGGAGTTGGTTCCAGACCCTCACAATTCTTTGTGTAAAAAAGTGCCTCCTATTTTCTGTTCTGAATGCCCCTTTATCTAATCTCCATTTGTGACCCCTGGTCCTTGTTTCTTTTTTCAGGTCGAAAAAGTCCCTGGGTCGACATTGTCTATACCTTTTAGGATTTTGAATGTTTGAATCAGATTGCCGCGTAGTCTTCTTTGTTTAAGACTGAATAGATTCAATTCTTTTAGCCTGTCTGCATACGACATGCCTTTTAAACCCGGGATAATTCTGGTTGCTCTTCTTTGCACTCTTTCTAGAGCAGCAATATCCTTTTTGTAACAAGGTGACCAGAACTGAACACAATATTTTAGGTGAGGTCCTACTAATGCATTGTAAAGTTTTAACATTACTTCCCTTGATTTAAATTCAACACTTCTCACAATATATCCGAGCATCTTGTTGGCTTTTTTTATAGCTTCCCCACATTGTCTAGATGAAGACATTTCTGAGTCACCATAAACTCCTAGGTCTTTTTCATAGTTCCCTTCTTCAATTTCAGTTTCTCCCATATGATATTTATAATGCACATTTTTATTGCCTGCATGCAATACTTTACACTTTTCTCTATTAAATTTCATTTGCCATGTGTCTACCCAGTTCTGAATGCTGTCTAGATCATTTTGAATGACCTTTGCTGCTGCAACAGTGTTTGCCACTCCTCCTATTTTTGTGTTGTCTGCAAATTTAACAAGTTTGCTTACTATACCAGAATCTAAATCATTAATGTAGATTAGGAGTAGCAGAGGACTTAATACTGATCCCTGTGGCACACCACTGGTTACCTCGCTCCATTTTGAGGTTTCTCCTTGTGATGAAGAGAGAAAGGATCAATGCTGTAAATCTCCCTCCCAACTAGAAAGGGTGTTGTGTAAAGGTGAGGGTATGCTGCCTCCTAGATTTGCCACCTCGGTGGTTGGTGGAAACCGGAAGGTGACCATATTAGGAGGGGCGCGTAGCTGCAAGTACTCCGGACGATTCCATTGCAGTCAGCTGTGGGGCAGCCCTCTATTGGAGAAACCATGGCGACGTGCTGGCTGCAGGGAGGAGTTTGCTAGGTACAAAGGGGAAGCAGCTACGTCAGTACCTGGGCTTTTGTGCTGAGAGAAATGAGCCACCAGCCGGAGCTGTTCTCTTTTTGTTTTTGTGTCTGTGTCTGTGTTTGTTTTTACAGCGGAGGAGTAGGAGCGAGGGGCTGCAGCCACTGAGCCAGCACAATCCCCGGAGCACTTCCCTCACAGCACGGCACCAACCACTCACCACAATCCCTGGAGTAACAGAGCACAGTTTCCGTGCACGGAGGATCGTGGATTAGGAGTGTTTTTCTTTTGTTATTTTTGTTATTTTGTTTCTTAAACTTTATTAAATAAATCACTGACATTTTGGGAGAATCTGGTTTGGACATTGTATTTATTGCACCACGTCACTCGCATCCTGTCACACTCCTCTAATCAGTACTTTCTGTTTTCTACATGTTAACCACTCCCTCATCCATGTGCATGCATTTCCTTGGATCCCTACTGCTTTCAATTTTGAGAAATAATCTTTTATGCGGGACTTTGTCAAAAGCTTTCTGGAAATCTAAATAAACCATGTTGTATGCTTTGCAATTATCCATTGTCAATGTTGCATCCTCAAAAAAATCAAGCAGGTTAGTTAGACATGATCTACCTTTCCTAAAACCATGCTGACTGACTCCCAGGATATTGTTACCATATAGGTAATTTTCCATTTTGGATCTTATTATAGTTTCCATAAGTTTACATATAATGGAAGTCAGGCTTATTGGTCTGTCGTTCGGTTTTGTCTCCCTTTTTGTGGATTGATATTACGTTTGCTATTTTCCAGTCTGTCGGTACAACCCCTGTGTCAAGAGACTGTTGCATGATCTTGGTTAGCGGTTTGTAAATAACTTCTTTCATTTCTTTGAGTACTATTGGGAGGATCTCCAGGGGATTTGTTTAAGAGCTCCTAGTCCCTTTAACACTTCTGCATCAGTATGTCATTCCATTGGTAATGTTACTACTGCGCTGACAACATTACTTCCGACTACATTACTTGGCCCACTGTACGGGAATTACAGTCAATAAAGGAATGTTTTCATTTCATCTGTGGTTTCCCCAAAGTGATTGGAGCTGTGGATGGCACACATATTCAAATAAAAGCACCAAGTGTGGATGAATATCATCATGTGTGTCGGAAAGGGTACCACTCTATGAATGTGCAGATTATATGCGTCAGTGACCGTATTATGAGGCATGTTGTTTCTAAATGGCCGGGTGTACGCGTGATGCATTTATATGGACACTCATACTGTGCTGCTAAAGACATTGGAGAGGAAGGCGGCTCCCACGATGGATGGCTAATGGGGGACAGCGAGTATCCCCTGTCCCCATATCTCTTAACATCTGTCTCTTAACAATGCAGACCACGGAAGAACAAGGCAGGTCATAGAGAGGAGCACATACAGTATATATATATATATATATATATATATATATATATATATATATATATATATATATATATATATATATGGAAGGAAGGAATGTTGCAGATAAGTGTATTTCATTGATAATTCAATTGACAAATAGTTTTAAGTTTAGCAATCTATAATAATAAACACTCTACTCAAGTAATCGACCTTTGTTATACATTTGGCAACATTCTACTATATGAATTATAAATGATTTGTTTGCAAAATGCTAATCAAATTGTTCAAATGGTTTTGTTACCATTAAGTGCAATTATAATAATTAAACGATAATTAAGCAATTCCCTCTACAATACCTTTTACAGTATATTCTCACCATTGTGTCCATTCATTTTCACGTATAGAATGAGCGAGGTACCCGAGGCTACCTTTCGTATTTCAATTCAATTCGTATGGAATACAGAAACGCATGAGAAGTGTTCAGAATTGGATGTGATAACTTGTCGTAAGACCTTTCGTATTTCCACTTAGGCATTCGGGATATAGAAACAAGCCCCAGGTCTTAAAATACAGCATAACATGTAAAACAAAGATTTTCAATATATCTCCCTATTTCTATGGAGGATAATTTGTGGCAAAATTAAAAATAAATAAATATACATACATACATACATACATACATACATAAAAATTGAATAAATAAATAAAGTAAATACATTACATACATTATTACATACATTATTTTTTTTTATTTTTTTATTTATTTTTTTTTTATTTCGTTATTTATTTATTTATTTATTCATTTATTTCTTTTGTTTTTCATTTTGGCACAATTTTTTCATTTTTTATTTCTTTTGTTTTTCATTTTGGCACAATCTTTTCATTTTTTATTTTTGTTTTTCATTTTGGCACAATCTTTTCATTTTTTATTTCTTTTGTTTTTCATTTTGGCACAATTTTTTCATTTTTTATTTCTTTTGTTTTTCATTTTGGCACAATCTTTTCATTTTTTATTTCTTTTGTTTTTCATTTTGGCACAATCTTTTCATTTTTTATTTCTTTTGTTTTTCATTTTGGCACAATCTTTTCATTTGTCATTAGCGTTGATCATACTGGAATGGCGGGACAATGCCGTTGGTGAGTTCGATTCTCTACTAACTGGTCTGCCAGGTTTGAGTCAGCGTAGAATCGAGAAGAAGCAGCAGTAATACAGTATACCATCACTAGAACACCCTTCATAATAACAAACCTGGACCCTGGATCCCAACTAAGCAATACAAATCAAAATCGATAATCTAAACACACTGTCAATATCCTAGTGTGTAGCACGGGAGCCATCTCTACAGTGAAGTTAACTTTTCACTGTCATAAAACTGTGCACACTGTGTGACTAGTCTCCGGAACAAAAATAATTTTATGTTGCAACAAAGCTGGAAATTATTGATCGATTTGATTAAAGAAAATAAAAACTGCCTCAAGCATCTGGTGATCTTTGATATTTCAAACTTTTCATGTGGGACTGATTTGGAATAAAACCTTGATTCTGATTTTTTTCTTTTTTTGAACTGTGTTTTAATTCTTTAAAGAACAGAGTAAAACAAAGAGAATACTGGATACATGTGATGAACGGTACATGTAATTCTACTTTTAGTCCCAATCTCAACTCATTAACTTACTTCAACAGCTTGTCCTTCATTTTGATTGTCCTTTCGCTATAACGAACCCCTCAATATAATGAACAAAAGGCTTGCACTAGCGAGTGACACAGGAATGAAACTTCAGTCCTGTCCCATCCTGTCCTGTCAAAAATGTTCCTGTCCCATCCCATCCCACGAAAGAGTCATCATTTCCAATCCTGTCCCATCCCATCCCATGAAAGAGTCATCATTTCCAATCCTGTCCCATCCCATCCCATGAAAGAGTAATCATTTCCAATCCTGTTCCATCCCATCCCATGAAAGAGTCATCATTTCCAATCCTGTTCCATCCCATTCCATGAAAGTCATCATTTCCAATCCTGTCCCATCCCATCCCATGAAAGAGTAATCATTTCCAATCCTGACCCATCCCATCCCATGAAAGAGTAATCATTTCCAATCCTGTCCCATCCCATCCCATGAAAGAGTAATCATTTCCAATCCTGTTCCATCCCATCCCATGAAAGAGTCATCATTTCCAATCCTGTCCCATCCCATCCCATGAAAGAGTAATCATTTCCAATCCTGTTCCATCCCATCCCATGAAAGAGTCATCATTTCCAATCCTGTTCCATCCCATCCCATGAAAGAGTCATCATTTCCAATTCTGTCCTATCTCATCCCATGAAAGAGTCATCATTTCCAATCCTGTGCCATTGCAGTCCATTTTACACCTAAAAAGATGAAAATATTAATTGGGGAGCCTGGGTCCATGAAAAATCACACTGTTAGTTGGATGGGAAAATGTTAATTTGCATGTAAAGAATTATATTATATTGTTTTAGGCTACCAATAATCAGTATAATAATTAGAATTAATAGCAGAACACGCTAAACTGTAAAATTCTGTAGATTGTCTATGGAAGGTTCCCAGCCCAGAATAAAAAACAGAGATTCTCACTCTCTAAACTAGGAGGGCTATCCTTGCCTGTTCGATATTATTTGGCTGCAAGGCTATATTCGGCACAATACTGGATTTTCAAAAATGTTAATGCCGGTTGTGCGCACATGAAACCATTTGGAAAACAACCTGACAATTCAGATCTCCTAACTGGTCCCAAAGAAAAGTGTTTAACATTTAAAATAAAAACAAATAAAAAACAGTTATTAAATACACTAAATGTCTGGTATAATGTTTAAAACAATGTTAAGATTAGACAAGGATTATTTAAAACCGGAGAACAAAGATATATCTTCCACAAAAAGAGAGGCAACTAACAAGGCCTTGACGTATCATATCCACTGTAATGAAGAACATCCTTCTTGCTTTCCATCATCGGTACATTATTGATTATTGATAATACTACTATGACTACTATTACTAATAATAATAACTGTCATCATAATCTGTGTTAGATAGCGTCTTTCATTATAAGGATTTTAAAGCTCTTTACAAATAAAAAGCCATAAAAAAAGGCCATGCAACTGCAGGTTGCAAATAAAAACTAAAGGTTAAAAAATCCAGATCAGACCATCCAAACCTCGTCGTTCACAACCTCACCAGACCATCCAAACCTCATCATTC
>CM060291.1:7630133-7644862 GCA_030684275.1 Acipenser oxyrinchus oxyrinchus | reverse complement strand
TCCACACATATTGCAAACATGCTCTAGTCCACAGTGATCAGAACTACAATTTGAGACCATTTGGGGAAAGAATGGAGGATTGTGTCAATTTTAAACCCTCTTAGTCCATTCTGTACAATACAGTTGATTTGACTGCACAGGAAAAACCAGCTAGCTTTGAGGCTGCATACCTCCATAAATAGGAAACTTTCACACATATTGCAACCATGCTCTAGTCCAGAGTGATCAGACCTACAATTTGAGACCTTTTGGTGAATAAATGCAGCTTTGTGTCATTTTAAACCCTCCTAGACCAATCCGTTCAATACAGTTGATTTGACTGGACAGCAAAAAGCAGCTAGCTTTGAGGCTGCATACCTCCATAAATAGGAAAGTTCCACACATATTGCAACCATGCTCTAGTCCAGAGTGATCAGACCTACAATTTGAGACCTTTTGGTGAAATAAATGCAGCTTTGTGTCAATTTTAAACCCTCCTAGACCATTCTGTTCAATACAGTTGATTTGACTGGACAGCAAAAGCAGCTAGCTTTGAGGCTGCATACCTCCATAAATAGGAAAGTTCCACACATATTGCAACCATGCTCTAGTCCAGAGTGATCAGACCTACAATTTGAGACCTTTTGGGGAAATAATGCAGTTTTGTGTCAATTTTAAACCCTCCTAGACCATTCTGTTCAATACAGTTGATTTGACTGGACAGCAAAAGCAGCTAGCTTTGAGGCTGCATACCTCCATAAATAGGAAAGTTCCACACATATTGCAACCATGCTCTAGTCCAGAGTGATCAGACCTACAATTTGAGACCTTTTGGTGAATAAATGCAGCTTTGTGTCAATTTTAAACCCTCCTGGACCATTCCGTTCAATACAGTTGATTTGACTGGACAGCAAAAAGCAGCTAGCTTTGAGGCTGCATACCTCTATAAATAGGAAAGTTCCACACATATTGCTACCATGCTCTTGTCCAGAGTGATCAGACCTACAATTTGAGACCTTTTGGTGAAAAAATGCAGCTTTGTGTCAATTTAAAACCCTCCTAGACCATTCTGTTCAATACAGTTGATTTGACTGGACAGCAAAAAGCAGCTAGCTTTGAGGCTGCATACCTCCATAAATAGGAAAGTTCCACACATATTGCAACCATGCTCTAGTCCAGAGTGATCAGACCTACAATTTGAGACCTTTTGGGGAAAAAAATGCAGTTTTGTGTCAATTTTAAACCCTCCTAGACCATTCTGTTCAATACAGTTGATTTGACTGGACAGCAAAAAGCAGCTAGCTTTGAGGCTGCATACCTCCATAAATAGGAAAGTTCCACACATATTGCAACCATGCTCTAGTCCAGAGTGATCAGACCTACAATTTGAGACCTTTTGGTGAAAAAATGCAGCTTTGTGTCAATTTTAAACCCTCCTAGACCATTCTGTTCAATAGAGTTGATTTGACTGGACAGCAAAAAGCAGCTAACTTTGAGGCTGCATACCTCCATAAATAGGAAAGTTCCACACATATTGCAACCATGCTCTAGTCCAGAGTGATCAGACCTACAATTTGAGACCTTTTGGTGAATAAATGCAGCTTTGTGTCAATTTTAAACCCTCCTAGACCATTCTGTTCAATACAGTTGATTTGACTGGACAGCAAAAAGCAGCTAGCTTTGAGGCTGCATACCTCCATAAATAGGAAAGTTCCACACATATTGCAACCATGCTCTAGTCCAGAGTGATCAGACCTACAATTTGAGACCTTTTGGTGAATAAATGCAGCTTTGTGTCATTTTAAACCCTCCTAGACCATTCTGTTCAATACAGTTGATTTGACTGGACAGCAAAAAGCAGCTAGCTTTGAGGCTGCATACCTCCATAAATAGGAAAATTCCACACATATTGCAACCATGCTCTAGTCCAGAGTGATCAGACCTACAATTTGAGACCTTTTGGGGAAATAATGCAGTTTTGTGTCAATTTTAAACCCTCCTAGACCATTCTGTTCAATACAGTTGATTTGACTGGACAGCAAAAAGCAACTAGCTTTGAGGCTGCATACCTACATAAATAGGAAAATTCCACACATATTGCAACCATGCTCTAGTCCAGAGTGATCAGACCTACAATTTGAGACCATTTGGGGAAAGAATGGAGGATTGTGTCAATTTTAAACCCTCCTAGACCATTCTGTTCAATACAGTTGATTTGACTGGACAGCAAAAAGCAGCTAGCTTTGAGGCTGCATACCTCCATAAATACGAAAGTTCCACACATATTGCAAACATACTCTAGTCCACAGTGATCAGAACTACAATTTGAGACCATTTGGGGAATAAATGCAGCTTTGTGTCAATTTTAAACCCTCCTAGACCATTCTGTTCAATACAGTTGATTTGACTGGACAGCAAAAGCAGCTAGCTTTGAGGCTGCATACCTCCATAAATAGGAAAATTCCACACATATTGCAACCATGCTCTAGTCCAGAGTGATCAGACCTACAATTTGAGACCTTTTGGGGAAATAATGCAGTTTTGTGTCAATTTTAAACCCTCCTAGACCATTCTGTTCAATACAGTTGATTTGACTGGACAGCAAAAGCAGCTAGATTTGAGGCTGCATACCTCCATAAATAGGAAAATTCCACACATATTGCAACCATACTCTAGTCCAGAGTGATCAGACCTACAATTTGAGACCTTTTGGGGAAATAATGCAGTTTTGTGTCAATTTTAAACCCTCCTAGACCATTCCGTTCAATACAGTTGATTTGACTGGACAGCAAAAAGCAGCTAGCTTTGAGGCTGCATACCTCCATAAATAGGAAAATTCCACACATATTGCAACCATGCTCTAGTCCAGAGTGATCAGAACTACAATTTGAGACCTTTTGGGGAAATAATGCAGTTTTGTGTCAATTTTAAACCCTCCTAGACCATTCTGTTCAATACAGTTGATTTGACTGGACAGCAAAAAGCAGCTAGCTTTGAGGCTGCATACCTCCATAAATAGGAAAGTTCCACACATATTGCAACCATGCTCTAGTCCAGAGTGATCAGACCTACAATTTGAGACCTTTTGGTGAATAAATGCAGCTTTGTGTCATTTTAAACCCTCCTAGACCATTCTGTTCAATACAGTTGATTTGACTGGACATCAAAAGCAGCTAGCTTTGAGGCTGCATACCTCCATAAATAGGAAAATTCCACACATATTGCAACCATGCTCTAGTCCAGAGTGATCAGACCTACAATTTGAGACCTTTTGGGGAAATAATGCAGTTTTGTGTCAATTTTAAACCCTCCTAGACCATTCTGTTCAATACAGTTGATTTGACTGGACAGCAAAAAGCAGCTAGCTTTGAGGCTGCATACCTCCATAAATAGGAAACTTCCACACATATTGCAACCATGCTCTAGTCCAGAGTGATCAGACCTACAATTTGAGACCTTTTGGGGAAATAATGCAGTTTTGTGTTAATTTTAAACCCTCCTAGACCATTCTGTTCAATACAGTTGATTTGACTGGACAGCAAAAAGCAGCTAGCTTTGAGGCTGCATACCTCCATAAATAGGAAACTTTCACACATATTGCAACCATGCTCTAGTCCAGAGTGATCAGACCTACAATTTGAGACCTTTTGGGGAAATAATGCAGTTTTGTGTCAATTTTAAACCCTCCTAGACCATTCTGTTCAATACAGTTGATTTGACTGGACAGCAAAAAGCAGCTAGCTTTGAGGCTGCATACCTCCATAAATAGGAAAGTTCCACACATATTGCAAACATGCTCTAGTCCACACTGATCAGACCTACAATTTGAGACCATTTGGGGAAACAAATGCAGCTTTGTGTGAATTTTAAACCCTCCTAGAGCATTCTGTTCAATACAGTTGATTTGACTGCACAGCAAAAAACAGCTAGCTTTGAGGCTGCATACCTCCATAAATAGGAATGTTCCACACATATTGCAAATATGCTCTAGTCCACAGTGATCAGACCTACAATTGGAGACCTTTTGGTGAAAAAATGCAGATTTGTGTCATTTTAAACCCTCCTAGACCAATCCGTTCAATACAGTTGATTTGACTGGACAGCAAAAACCAGCTAGCTTTGAGGCTGCATACCTCCATAAATAGGAAAGTTCCACACATATTGCAACCATGCTCTATTCCAGAGTGATCAGACCTACAATTTGAGACCATTTGGGGAAATAATGCAGTTTTGTGTCAATTTTAAACCCTCCTAGACCATTCTGTTCAATACAGTTGATTTGACTGGACAGCAAAAGCAGCTAGCTTTGAGGCTGCATACCTCCATAAATAGGAAACTTCCACACATATTGCAACCATGCTCTAGTCCAGAGTGATCAGACCTACAATTTGAGACCATTTGGGGAATAAATGCAGCTTTGTGTCAATTTTAAACCCTCCTAGACCATTCTGTTCAATACAGTTGATTTGACTGGACAGCAAAAGCAGCTAGCTTTGAGGCTGCATACCTCCATAAATAGGAAAATTCCACACATATTGCAACCATGCTCTAGTCCAGAGTGATCAGACCTACAATTTGAGACCATTTGGGGAAATAATGCAGCTTTGTGTCAATTTTAAACCCTGCTAGACCATTTCGTTCAATACAGTTGATTTGACTGGACAGCAAAAAGCAGCTAGCTTTGAGGCTGCATACCTCCATAAATAGGAAAATTCTACAC
This sequence comes from Acipenser oxyrinchus oxyrinchus, assembly GCA_030684275.1. Lineage (NCBI taxonomy): Eukaryota > Metazoa > Chordata > Actinopteri > Acipenseriformes > Acipenseridae > Acipenser > Acipenser oxyrinchus. The sequence goes on along the minus strand of CM060291.1, from coordinate 7,640,163 downwards.
ATATTGCAACCATGCTCTAGTCCAGAGTGATCAGAACTACAATTTGAGACCTTTTGGGGAAATAATGCAGTTTTTTGTTAATTTTAAACCCTCCTAGACCATTCTGTTCAATACAGTTGATTTGACTGGACAGCAAAAAGCAGCTAGCTTTGAGGCTGCATACCTCCATAAATAGGAAAATTCCACACATATTGCAACCATGCTCTAGTCCAGAGTGATCAAAACTACAATTTGAGACCTTTTGGTGAATAAATGCAGCTTTGTGTCATTTTAAACCCTCCTAGACCATTCCGTTCAATACAGTTGATTTGACTGGACAGCAAAAGCAGCTAGCTTTGAGGCTGCATACCTCCATAAATAGGAAAGTTCCACACATATTGCAACCATGCTCTAGTCCAGAGTGATCAGACCTACAATTTGAGACCTTTTGGTGAATAAATGCAGCTTTGTCTCATTTTAAACCCTCCTAGACCAATCCGTTCAATACAGTTGATTTGACTGGACAGCAAAAGCAGCTAGCTTTGAGGCTGCATACCTCCATAAATAGGAAAGTTCCACACATATTGCAAACATGCTCTAGTCCAGAGTGATCAGACCTACAATTTGAGACCTTTTGGTGAATAAATGCAGCTTTGTGTCATTTTAAACCCTCCTAGACCATTCCGTTCAATACAGTTGATTTGACTTGACAGCAAAAAGCAGCAAGCTTTGAGGCTGCATACCTCCATAAATAGAAAAATTCCACACATATTGCAACCATGCTCTAGTCCAGAGTGATCAGACCTACAGTTTGAGACCTTTTGGTGAATAAATGCAGCTTTGTGTCATTTTAAACCCTCCTAGACCATTCCGTTCAATACAGTTGATTTGACTGGACAGCAAAAAGCAGCTAGTTTTGAGGCTGCATACCTCCATAAATAGGAAAGTTCCACACATATTGCAACCATGCTCTAGTCTAGAGTGATCAGACCTACAATTTGAGACCTTTTGGTGAATAAATGCAGCTTTGTGTCATTTTAAACCCTCCTAGACCATTACCTTTCAATACAGTTGATTTGACTGGACAGCAAAAAGCAGCTAGCTTTGAGGCTGCATACCTTCATAAATAGGAAATTTCAACACATATTGCAACCATGCTCTAGTCCAGAGTGATCAGACCTACAATTTGAGACCTTTTGGTGAATAAATGCAGCTTTGTGTCATTTTAAACCCTCCTAGACCATTCCGTTCAATACAGTTGATTTGACTGGACAGCAAAAAGCAGCTAGCTTTGAGGCTGCATACCTCCATAAATAGGAAGGTTCCACACATATTGCAACCATGCTCTAGTCCAGAGTGATCAGACCTACAATTTGAGACCTTTTGGTTAATAAATGCAGCTTTGTGTCATTTTAAACCCTCCTAGACAATTCCGTTCAATACAGTTAATTTGACTGGACAGCAAAAAGCAGCTAGCTTTGTGGCTGCATACCTCCATAAATAGGAAAGTTCCACACACATTGCAACCATGCTCTAGTCCAGAGTGATCAGACCTACAATTTGAGACCTTTTGGTGAATAAATGCAGCTTTGTGTCATTTTAAACCCTCCTAGACCATTCCGTTCAATACAGTTGATTTGACTGGACAGCAAAAAGCAGCTAGCTTTGAGGCTGCATACCTCCATAAATAGGAAAGTTCCACACATATTGCAACCATGCTCTAGTCCAGAGTGATCAGACCTACAATTTGAGACCTTTTGGTGAATAAATGCAGTTTTGTGTCAATTTTAAACCATCCTAGACCATTCTGTGCAATACATTCGATTTGACTGCATACCTATTGGCTTCAAAATTGCTATGCACACTCAGCATGACATTCTCAGTCTAGCACACTTTGAATGGCATCAGTGGGTGCTGTGGTGCAAAAGTTACAGCCAAAAAATGCTGTAACAAAATCAATCAGGAAAATTTGTACATGTGAGGCGGTGCTTGAAACTGAACCCTAATGGGTAGGGGACAAGGGTCTTGTTCGATGCAGGGGGCGTATTGTTTCCAATGACCAGGCTTGTCTCTCTGGCCCATTCCTAGGCCATTCTACAGCCTCTCAAAATACGTCAAAAAGTATTGCCAAAAAGTGTGTTCAATAGATAAGAAAGGTGGAAATAAAAAATGATATGCAAGTTGTTGTTTTTTATTTGTAGTTTAATTTAATGTGTGTGTCACCCAAAACTGACATCTACAGTCAAAACATGCATGGTAAAATACATTAAAATTGAAATTTTAAAAGGGGGTAAAAGGGTAATTTCGAGTCCAATTAGTTTTGTTCATTTTCAAGCTGACTGACCTAGCTATCAAGCCATTCCAAATCTCCTCCTTCTCCACCGAAAGATTTTCTTGAAACACCATAGTCAAATAACAGTTCTTCCTCCACCATAATATCTCTTAGTGCAATGAAAAGGATAACATTCCACAGTTTTCCATCATTCTCAAATTCTTGAAGCTGTCCTTTTATGTTACATCTTTTTCTTGAGTGGTTTATCCTCCGTCCAATTGTGTCCATCTCTGGGTGGCAAGGGCAGGGCACTGTTTTCGCATCTATACAGCATGTTTTCCTGATAAATCCTTATAAAAGTAAATGTATCCCATTTCGCCTTCCTCTGTTGCTGCCAAAAGTTCTTTCCCTCTCTTCCCTGTGAGTGGGAGACCATGGTAGTCACAGACCACTTCTCCTTTTGCAAATTTCCTTGTCGTCATCACTTTTTTCCTTTGACAGGGTCACTGGCAATGTGTAGTCCTTTCCACTTTTGGGACTTCACCAGCTTCATAATTGCTTTATTGTTTTGTGTTGTCTCGGTGTTGCTTGAAGGTTGCCAGTATCGAAGGACATCCTCCACCTTCACCTTATTCTTTTCCCAGTTCTGCAGATTAATGTATCTGTCTACTTGACTGGCGGTGGGTTCTCTTCTGGGGAAGTGAGCTGTAACAATGCAAGGACAAAAAAATGTGTTATTATTATTATTATTATTATTATTATTATTATTATTATTATTATTATTATTGTTGTTTAATTCTTTGCAGACGCCCTTATCCAGGGTGACTTACAGTGGTAGTTATTTGACTAAATAAAGTGCATTCTCTTAATACCTAACATGAACAAATTGTATTCAGTTTACTGTATTTTAACTGATTCTTACCGATCACATAATCCCGCCTCATTTTTTCTTGTTGGCTTCTCCACTTGTCATAGCAGAATCTTTCATACATCCCTGCTATCCTTACTCTGTCCTTTTTCCTTATAGATTCTCCATCAATTGTGACAGGGAAGTGTTGAATGAAAAGATCTAAGGTCTGTGCCTCATCCAACTTTTGGCTGCTGTAAGATGCTGCTGCAACTCCTGTTTTGTAACTTGTGGGTTCACATGATGTGCCTGCTTTCTCACACCTTAAAAAGGGAAAATAAGAGAAATAAGTTTGCCATGTGTACATCATTTAGAAGACATTTTAAATGGTATAATGGTATTATGTATACTTACTCAGAATCACTTGGCCAGGCAACTTGGGATATCAGCTTCAATCCCATGCACGCATTAACTGATGTCTTCAACCGGTAGTGTTTCTCTGCTGTAGCATTTGTATGTGCCAAGTAGTCAGCAACAAGTGCCTTCTCTGCATCTGTGAAGCTGGCTTTTGTATTTGTTTTAAAACTCGTCTCGCTACCTGGCTTGTGATGTTGTCTAGTTTGTATCTGATGAAAAACAAGAAAACAAATATATTGGTTTTAGAAAACTTTACTGTTAAAAGTATTGTGTAATGATAATAAAACAGTGAAGTGTTCTACTTACTTGGCATGAAACCTTTGCAGATCATTGGAAGGGTTATAAATGGGTTTTCCTGTTGTTGAAATGAAGAATCTCTCATCTGAACCGTCTTCTTCTTCCACGTCATTTGTATTTTTAAGAAAAGATGGTCGAACATATCGGTAGTACACATCAAACCACTGGAATTGTAAAAAACATGTTTACCAGGTTTGTATTAAATCAATCACATTCACAATAACCAGACTGTGTTAAATATACTTACTGCATCTTCCTCTTCATCTAATGAAACGGTCGCCACTTGCTGTGTTGCTGTCTTATGTTGCTTCACACCAATGACAGCCCATTTTTCACCATTTGGCAACTTGCATGTCTCCCTTGACAGCCATTCATTAAGCTACAATTGGAAATGGGACATATGATTAAAACACATGCTAAAAAGGAAATATGATTCAATACTATAGCAAGTATATGAGAATAGGTAACTTACGGTCATATTTTTACAACTCCAGCCCTTTGGAGATGTTTCAACATGAGCAGAGCCTCCAGGTAGTACAGAATCAGCAGTTTTTCATTTTCATCTATGGATTCATGATTCATAGCCTTCCCAATGACACCAAGAAAGTCTTTCTTGGCCACCACCAAGATTGCCAAACACTCTTTGGGTGTTTTTGAAACAGTTACCATCTGTGTGTACCTGCACAAAACAAAAATAAATTAATATTGAAGAATGTCAATAATACACACTTAAAATTGAAAATACATTTCTTAAAGGATCCATTTTAAATATATACCTTTTCCCGGTGATTTCCTGAGACACTTGCTTGCTCAATGACTTCTGCAGGTCATTCATGCACTCTTGGAAATGCTTGCAGTCTTCATACAAGGCCCTGTCTGTCTGGATGAGGTTCGTTGCCGTGGTGATGTAGCGAAGAAACCTCTTCAGATTTTTCATGTAGTTTGCAATAGTTTGCTTTTTCTGTCCAATGTTTGCAAGCTTGGCAAAAAACGATCTGCTTTTGTCCAAGTCATAGACAAAATCCAATGATGGTTTGGTGGAGTCCATGTAAAACATAAATCTTGACACATTCGCAACCTGTACATGAAAATGAAAATAATGTTAAATAGTTAATAACTACTTTAGAATGTTGTAATTCTTATTAAATGTTTTAAACAATTGATGAAAGTAAAATTGCTGTACATACCTCCTGTTTGAAATTGGGAATGTTGTGGTCATCTCGGAGATATTTGCCAAATCCAGCAAGCAGATTACTATCCAGAGGATGCTTTTGGTATAAACCGCTTTTATGCATGTCCTGTCTCAGTTTTGTCTCCCATGTGTGTTTCTCTGGTCTGGAAAATAATTGGTATGCAGATAAGAAAACATAAAATACATCCATATGTTGATTTATATAGTTATGTGTTGTACTTATTTATAAGATTATTTCTATTTTTGTTTATACTTACGGTTTGTACAAGGCAGACTGGTCATCATCCTCAATATCCTTATCTGATTCGGCATCTACAGTTGCAGCTATTTCAGTCGGTTCCAACGCATGAGGGGATTCCATTTCCATTTGGCTGAAATAGCATACAGATAAACAAACATTTATATAATACTACAATCAAACACAACTGGACAACTGTTAAAATGAGTTAAAATCTTATGGTACTTACATTAGATTGCATTATATTCTTTAAAATGTTACCAGTGTAAAAATAACTTACCCAGGTGTTTGTTTCTCTTCTGGCTTGTTCTTAACAATATGACCACTTTCTTCAAGTTTCTGGATCATCATGTGTAGTGTCTCTTCTTGTGTGATGATACAGCTGAGTGTGCTATAATCAAAAATCCTGCCTTGCCAAAGATGCTGGGTCATTGAATTTCGGGCATCACTGACTTCTTGTTCAATTTCTTTTTTGTTTTTAGTTTCATGCACACTCTGTGGAGATGTAGAGAAAGGTTGTCCTGGTTTTTAAGCAAAATCTGCAGATAAGTGGAATCCTTCTTTGTTTTCTGTAAGACAGTAAATGCACAATAAATACATGTAATGTAGTTACTAATTCCATGAAAAATAAAACAAATAATAACTAGGTTGCAAAGTGATTTCTAAAACCTTTTAGATGAAATGAGTAGTTTATTCACTTGTTGATGCTTTAAAATATAAATCAAGTGTGGTTACATGAATCAGACTTTAAAAATAATTTTGCAATTAATTTCTTATTTTGCCCCTTCTGAAAATAGTGCTGATAGTGCACAATAAATAGCAATATGTCAATACTTCCACAGCTATTATTACTAGTGCTAGCAGGGCTACTAATAACATTAATAACAGCAAGATCAATAATAGTAATATACATTGAATAATTAAAGACATAACTCACCCTGCACCAGTACCAGTTGCAGATGCCATCGTGAAAACCACTTAAAAAGAAAGACAATTGCTCTAAAACTTGAAGAACAAAGCAGCCGGAAGTTCTCTTACAAAGATACTCAAAGAAATCTTTGCAGGATAAGAAAACGCAATGATCCCAAATATCAGCTCCCAGAAGGACAAAGTGTGGCCTTTGCTCTCAGCTGACTGTTCTGTTCTGAAATAGATTACATTGTGTTGCCTTGGTAAATATATATACAATTAGTTGGGCATAACCCTTTACCAGATTTAAATATTTCACACAAGTTAATCCGGCATGTAAATTAACACATTAGCAGATGCATTGATCACAGATCAACTGTTGATAGTTGCCAAGCCACAAATAAAATGGAAATTAGGAAACATTATCAGTGTTATTAAAATAAACATAACTCAAAAACCAAGCACAATGTAAAATTAAGTTTTTATTTTATTTTCAACAGGTCAAATCATTCTTTCAAATAACACCAAACTTGACAGGTTTAAAAAGTAAAACTTGAGTAACTTTAACAAATGTAACTGCTCAGCTGTGCTGTACCATGCCCCCTGTGTTGAAGCCTGCTCTACTGGGCTGCCCTGTGTCCCAGCTCGTATGTGATCTGCCCTGCTCCACTGTAATATACTGTATCCTGATCCCCTGTGCAGTACTTGCCCTCCAATTGATCCTCATTAAAAGATTTAAAGTGTGCTCATTCCAATTACAGGGCTTGGAAAGAGTGAATTTTTTCTTTTTCATAAAAGTTGAAATGCTGGGAGGATCTTCAGTGGAGAGGAGATTCCCCTTTTCAAAAATTACTTTTTCATTACTGATCATGCTGTGCTTGCCTCTAATGTTTTGCTCTCTATATGCAAGAGTTTGCATTTATTCACATTACATTATATCTGCCATGTATTAGCCCAAGCTTCAATCTTGTCTACATTTCTTTGTATAATTCAAGTTGTTGATTGTGAGTTGGCTACCGATTCTATTGCAATCTCATTGCCATGCAGACTCTCAAGATTTTTGTAGATGTTATTTTATGTTATATTACAGATAGAAATAAACAATTAGAATACAAATTTCTTTCTATTGTCCCAATAAAATGTTTACTTTAAAATAAGATGTAACTAACTTTAAAAGTCAGCATATTTTATAGGAGCAAATTCAGATGTATGCCGAAGACATTAGCAGATGCATTGATCACAGGTCAACTATTGATAGTTGCCAAGCCACAAATAAAATGGAAATTAGGAAACATTATCATATGTTATTGAAGGTGATTTGAAAGGCAGGGTGATTATCGCTTCACTCAGAATAATTCTAACACTTTTGTGTAGATTCCTCAGAATTTGTGGTTTCGACTGTGTGTTATTAAAATAAACATAACTCAAAAACAAGCACAATGTATTATTAAGTATTTATTTTATTTTCAACAGGTCAAATCATTCTTTCAAATAACACCAAACTTGACAGGTTTAAAAAGTAAAACTTGAGTAACTTTAACAAATGTAACTGCTCAGCTGTGCTGTACCCTGCCCCCTGTGTTGAAGCCTGCTCTACTGTGGACTAGAGCATGGTTGCAATATGTGTGGAACTTTCCTATTTATGGAGGTATGCAGCCTCAAAGCTAGCTGGTTTTGCTGTGCAGTCACATCAACTGTATTGCACAGAATGGTCTGGGATGGCTTGAAATTGACACAAAACTCCATTTTTTCCCCAAATGGTCTCAAAGTGTAGGTCTGATCACTCTGGACTAGAGCATTTTTGCAATATGTGTGGAACCCTATTGATGTGTACTGCCCCAGTATAAATATGTTTAATCTACATACAAAGCTGTTTAATCTACCCTGTCCCCTGCTCCCTTTGTCTGTACCCTGCTCCTCTGTGTAAAAATGTCATTTTAAATACAGCAAAGATCCGCACAGCAAAGGTATGGAGTGTATAACTTGGCACAGCAAGGCAGCTCCTAGCTGGGCAGATGATGCAGCTCCCTTAATTGCCTATCTGCCTCTCATGCAACTTGGCTACATTTCATAAAATAGGAATGTGTAAAGCAAGGCAGATGATGCAGCTCAATTAGTTAGCCGAACAGTCATTTGGAAGACAGTACCTGTTTGAAAAGGATTTCATAAAATAGGAATGTGTAAAGCAAGGAGAATAGCCAATTAGTTAGGAACAGTCATTTGGAAGACAGTACATGTTTGAAACGATTGAAAAGTGGGAAACTGTTTGAGAAAAAAATCTTAAAATCTTTTATTGAAAAATAAATAATATCCACATTTTTTTAAAGAAATAATGTTCCAATGGTCGTTTGAAATGTGCTGCAAGTTTAAAATAGTCTGGAAATTGAACACTGATGCCTTTTTTAATTGTATTGTTTTTGAAAAAAGTTGAAAGGCTGGGAGGATCTTCTGTGGAGAAGATCTTCCCTCCCTTTCAACATTTACTTTTCAAAACAAACATTTGTCATTCAAAAGTCCAACAGCGTAATTCAAGGAGAATGGCTAATTCATTAGGAACAGTCATTTGTAACACAGTACCAGTTTCAAATGATTTAAAACTGGGAAACTGTTTGAGAAAAAAAAATATATAAAATAGTTTATTTAAAAATATTTAATATATACACATTTGTTTAAGAAATACTGTTCCAATGGTCATTTCAAATGTGCTGCAAGTTTAAAATCGTCTGGAACTTAAACACTGATGCCTTTTTAATTGTATTGTTTTTGAAAAAGTTGAAAGGCTGGGAGAATCTTCTGTGGAGAAGATCTTCCTCCCTTTCAACATTAATTCTCAAACTGAATGCAGTAGGGATTCAAGGAAATGCATGCACATGGATTAGGGAGTGGTTAACATGTAGAAAACAGAAAGTACTAATTAGAGGAGAAACCTCAAAATGTAGTGAGGTAGCCAGGGGTGTACCACAGGGATCAGTATTAGGTCCTTTGCTATTCCTTATCTACATTAGTGATTTAGATTCTGGTATAGTAAGCAAGCTTGTTAAATTTGCAGACGACACAAAAATAGGAGTGGTGGCAAACACTGTTGTAGCAGCAAAGGTAATTCAAAATGATCTAGACAGCATTCAGAACTGGGCAGACACATGGCAAATGACATTTAATAGAGAAAAGTGTAAAGTTTTGCATGCAGGCAATACAAATGTGCATTATAAATATCATATGGGAGATACTGAAATTGAAGAAGGGATCTATGAAAAGACCTAGGAGTTTATGTTGACTCAGAAATGTCTTCATCGAGACAATGTGAGGAAGCAATAAAAAGGCCAACAAGATGCTCGGATATATTGGAGAAGTGTTGAATTTAAATCAAGGGAAGTAATGTTAAAACTTTACAATGCATTAGTAAGACCTCACCTAGAATATTGTGTTCAGTTCTGGTCACCTTGTTACAAAAAGGATATTGCTGCTCTAGAAAGAGTGCAAAGAAGATAGTTAATCTTCCCTCTGACATTCTCCATTGACAAATTGAGGGATGCGCACCAGGCCGCACACCCGCCGCTCCGGATTCGGGGATCTGAACCCGACTCCCTTTCAATCGGCTGGGGGGGCGACGGAGGCAATCGCCCCTCCCTTTCAGAAGGGTGTTCGCCTATCTCTTAGGACCGACTGACCCATGTTTCAATTGCTGTTCACGTGGAACCCTTCTCAACTTTGGCGTTTGGGGATGCACACCAGGCCGCACAACCTTTGTCTTTCTGGAGGTCCGCCACGACCTGAAATAACAAATGGATATGTCATGTGAACATGCTGTATATCTAAACATAGCGATGGTTCCCTCTTTCACTAGCACACTGAAACACACTGAAACACAGACGTTTTAGG
>CM060291.1:7607633-7620133 GCA_030684275.1 Acipenser oxyrinchus oxyrinchus | reverse complement strand
TGTACCCTTGAGCAAGGTACTTTACCTAGATTGCTCCAGTAAAAATCCAACTGTATAAATAGATAATTGTATGTAGAAAAATAACATAATTGTATGTAAAAATAATGTGATATCTTGTAACAATTGTAAGTCGCCCTGGATAAGGGTGTCTGCTAAGAAATACAGTGGCTCTCAAAAGTATTCACCCCCTTGGACTTTTCCACATTTCATTGTGTTACAACATGGAATCAAAATGGATTTAATTAGGAGTTTTTGCCACTGATCAACACAAGAAAAGTCCATAATGTCAAAGTGAAAAATAAAATCTACAAATTGTTCTAAATTAATTACAAATATAAAACAGAAAATAATTGATTGCATAAGTATTCACCCCTTTGCTATGACACACCTAAATAAGCTCTGGTGCAACCAATTGTCTTTAGAAGTCACATAATTAGTTGAATGGAGTCCACCTGTGTGCAATTAAGGTGTTTCACATGATTTCAGGTTAAATACACCTGTCTCTGGGAGGTCCCACAGTTGGTTAGTACATTTCCTAACAAAAACTACATCATGAAGATGAAGGAACATTCAAAGCAAATCCGGAATAAGGTTCTTCAAAAGCACCAATCAGGGGTAGGATATGAGAACATTTCCAAGGCATTGAATATCTCTCAGAGCACAGTAAAGTCCATTATTAAGAAATGGAGAGAATATGGCACAACTGTGAATCTGTCTAGAACAGGCCGTCCTCAGAAACTGAGTATCTGGGCGAGAAGGGCACTAGTCAGGAGGCCACCAAGAGGCCTATGGCAACTCTAAAGGAGTTACAGTGTTCCACGGCTGAGCTGGGAGACACTGTGCATACGGCAACAATAGCTCGGGTGCTTCACAAAACTGGCCTTTATGGGAGAGTGGCAAAAGAAAGCCATTGTTGAAAAAACTCGCATCAAATCTCGGCTAGAGTTTCCCAGGAGGCATGTGGGAGACTCTGAGACCAAGTGGAAGAAGATTCTATGGTCTGATGAGACCAAAATAGAGCTTTTTGGCCTCAACGCTAAGCACTATGTTTGGCGCAAGCCTAACACCGCACATCATCCTGAGAACACCATCCCTACCGTGAAGCATGGTGGTGGCAGCATCATGCTATGGGGATGCTTCTCTGCGTCAGGGCCTGGAAAGCTCATGAAGATAGAGGGCAAAATGGATGTGGCAAAGTACAGAGAAATCCTGGAGGAAAACCTGCTGAAGTCTGCTAGAGACCTGGGACTTGGGAGAAGATTCATCTTCCAGCAGGACAATGACCACAAACATACAGCCAAAGCCACATTGGAGTGGCTTAAAACAAAAGGTCAATGTCCTGGAGTGGCCCAGTCAAAGACCGGACCTCAATCCAGGAAACACTGACCTAAACGATGGTCTTACTACGTTGGTTTGGTAAAGTAGCTATTGAGAAAAGCGAACCCGACTCAGAACACAGAACAGAACAGAACACAAACAGCGCACTCACGTCAACACTTGCAGACTGCACAGAAACAGCAGGCAAGATAACAGCGGGAGAGAGAGACACACACAAAATACAATACAACCCTGGCGCCCACAACACTTAACACAGTACACACTGGACAAAAATTGTTTTCAAATTCCCCTGTTTAAATACACCCCACAGTCCATCCATTCGCACCGCCGCTACAGTATCTTACACTTTTGCAAATCCAGAATTAAACCATTTTTACGAATTTTATGAATTGTGATATATCCTGTTGTGTTTGTTTAAAGTTATGGATTCCAGATAACGTTTTTGATCAGTGATAATACCATTTAAGACTTCCTGTAGGTTCTACTCTTCCTAACTGTATTTCCTCTCTTCTGTAGGATGAGTTTGACAATCACCCACTATATCCAGGAGCACCGCTCAGTAAAATGAAAGTGACTTTTGCATTGAAACAACGACTGACAGATTCTGCTTTGGATAATCTTCTTGAACTTATGTCATGTCATGTTAAAGACTTTCCTAAAACAACCAAATACCATCTGTATGGTGCTGCATTTTTTGTAAAATATGCCAATCATACATCTGCCCTGAGAATGATAATGTAGATTCCTGTCCAGAATGTGGTGAGGGGTTTAATAAAGAATTAAACAAAAGGCTGGTCACTTTTTCATCCAGCTCCCATTGAAAAAGCAGGAACTGCTTGAAAAGAAGCTGTTTTAGATTCCATCCAGAAAAATGTCCACACTAGAAGCAGAGAGATAGGTGATGTCACATCTGGAAAACTGTACCAAAAAGTAAGGAATTCCACACAGTTTGGTCAGAATGGCATTTCTCTTCAGTGGAACAGTGATGGTGTTTCAGTATTTAAATCATCCAGAAGCAGTTTCTGGCCTATTCAGGTAATGGTGAATGAACTCCCACACAAGTTAAGAATCAACAATGTTCTGTTGTCATGTCTGTGGTTTGGCCCAGGAAAGCCCAGGACGGATAGCTACTTGAGTGTTTTTGTTAAAGAGTTAACTGATTTGCATGAAACAGGTGTAACAGTAACAATTCCAGGAGAAGGTCAGAAGGTTGTTAAAATACATACTTTAATTTGTTCAGCAGATTCAGTGGCTAGGTGTGACTTGGTCGTCACACGTCTCTACCGCACCGCCTTCGTACCTGCCTGCGCGGAAACTACTACTTAGGGTGCGTTCACGGAGATCATTCTGCGCAGATTCTGTGCAGAATCTGACCAATTTAGCCAATGCTCTTCTATGAATTGGTCAGATTCTGCACAGAATCTGCGCAGAATGATCTCCGTAAACGCACCCATAGCGTCTCAGCAGCCGATGACGTCACGTGAAAAGCCTCAGTAGTACACAATGTGCTGTAGTTGGCTGTGCTGCTGAAGGGAGAGACGTGGTGACGTAGCTCATAATCTGCAAAACTGAGCGAGAAAAGTTGTAAGTTATTTAAATATGCCTGAATAATTGTATATTTGGCCAATGTTTGCAATTATTGATCGTACATCGTACAAGGGTTGAAATTATCGTACAAATACGATCATTATCGTGCGTCTGGCAACGCTGCCCCGTCCCTCCCAGCGTCTCCAGCAGAGTAAATCTCGCTGCCGTCCTCCGCGACAATAGAGATAGAATCTCACACAGATCAAATCATTTGCTAGAAGGGAACACGCGGATATCACGTGACTAACACGCTGTCACCGCCCATCTTTCATCCGAAGTGTCACGCGGAATTATTTGAGACACGTGATCAGTCCTCTCTCATTGGTTAACGCCCGTCGCTGGATGTTTCCACAGCGTGATTTGTACCATAGTTGAGAGAACCGTTTTTCCAATATTTTTTGTTAAACTTGTTATTGCAAAGTAAAATTTGAAATTTGAAAAACACCAAACCCGGTAGCCGATTCCAGAAAAAAGACAACGTTTTTCCTAACACTAAAAGGTAAGTGCTGAGTTATTTATTACACAAAGTGAAATGTATGTATTTGTAAATCTCCATGGATATGCATGAACATTCTCGTGTGTGTGGGGTCGGATTGACAGGCTCAATAAACCCTGTGAACGGGGTAGCATCTGGTGAAATACTTTTTGAGATACAGCGTGGCGATGAAAACTGTTTTAAAAAAAAGAAAAGAAAAATTAAGACGCTTTTGTATACAGCTGTATCTCAAAAGTACTGCTAATTAAGGAACCACACATAGTCCCGGAGTGTAGATGTGCAACGGGGTATATATTTTCGGAGGGGTCCTGGTTTTACCGAAATTGAACCAAAAAGATAACTGTCTGACGTCAGTGCCTGGTAGCGTTGCTTTCGACCGTTCATTTCACTGAATAAATAGGGAGGCATTGAATAGCCTATAGTTCAGCTCACACGGGTCAGATCTGTGTTTCTGTCCGGATAAAACTGGTAATCAGTGATAATAATTATTTCTGATAGTTCTGATAGTCTAATAGTTATTTCTGAGATGTATTAGTTGATTGGTGCAAGTGCAGTGTTGCAACGTTTTGTTACTGTATGTAAAGTCTGATTGGATAGTCAGATTTTCATGACCATTTAAACAACCCCCCACCACTACGCACATCTTGAGCGCCCTGTGGCCCCCCAAGGTTTGGAAATGTCCTTATCTGGCCCGCGAGAGAATGTAATTGAGTACCACTGCTGTAAATGGTTATGATCTTGTATAGCGTAGGTTCTAAAAAAAAAAAGTGAGAAGATAATGTTTTGCCAAATAGAATAAAATACAAATGCATACTATTATATGTATGCGTGTTATATATTCCATATTTAAGCACATGCATTAAACACTTTCTGCTATTTGTTTACTGTATATCGCTGCCAAAGGAAGTTTGAGATTTTTAAATTAACAGCGCGCTGGTCCACAAAGTTGTTCTTCAACTGCTACAGAATGTTTATCTTGAAGAGACCTTCTTCACAACACGAAGTAATTTACTGACACTATCGAGAATCTCTTATATAAAATCATTAATCGTGGTAACTATCGTCACTTGCAGAGACTTATGCAGGTAGGCCTATATATTAATTTAGCTGTAAGACATTTTCCATCACTAAAAAAAATAGACTTCATGATTAATCTAACGTCAGGTAATTCAGTGAAATATTTTACTTACCGATATATATTTGGGGACAGCCCACCCCTCCAGACTAGGACATATTTTAATGCCTTCTATGTAATGAATTACAAATTTGCACAATATTCTAGTTCACAGTTTAAAATTGAGAAAATGTAATCCCACTATTTTGCTATCTATTGCTAGTCAATTATGTTAATGATTTAAACTATTGACAACATGTTTAAGAACATATGAAGTGGGAAGCGTTTAAAATCTTTTAAAAAATGTATGTACAGTACTGTGCTTAATACTGAGTTAGGCCTAATGTATGTACTCTACTGTACTTAATACGTTGTTAAAAAAATCTTTCTGATTTTACATTTCTGGATTGCAATGAGATGTAAAATATATCTTACAGTATGTCTTTAAAAATGTAGAGTTTTGACATAGGCTAGATTTAGGTTTATGTTAAGTTGTGTGCTTAACTGTTTGGGTTTATTTGAAGTTTTTGACTGTAGTAGTAAACAAAAAATCACGTTTCAAAGGCATGTGGAAATGCGGGTGCATGAACGTTTTATCATTTTTATACAAATGGTAATTTGGAGCTTCAAGGAATTTTCCTGTGCTAAGTTTAAACAAGAAGAATGACTTTGTTCAGATAATTTTGTACAGTGGACATATATATGTATGGCATATTATATCATACGTTTGCTTCTGGCCAGTGCCAGTTTGGCTGGTAAATACTTTTGTCTGTGTTCCATTTGGTGGGGGTGGGGGAACCCTCGGATTCACGTGCAGTTGCAGATTTTTTTCTCTCTCCAAATGTTAAGCCACACAAAACAAGCAAAGTTGGGTTGCAAATGCATCGTTTTGATTGGGTCGTCAGCCAAGCAGGAAAAACATTTAATTGCAACTGCATAGCAACTGTATGACAGCGGGAAAAGCAGGCACGAAAGTTTATCAGCTCAATCGGCCGACTGCTATGCATATTTCCATAAAATATTTTTTGCTATGCTGTAGTACGTTGTAGTCAGAAGATCTATAGTAAGGTACTGTGCACCCCTGTTTAACTTTTATTTTTACTGTACTGTATTACAATATATGAGTTTAGGCCGGCTGTAATATACGGTACATTAGTTTACATTATTTTACTTTTCATATCGTAAGTTGCCAGAGAATAGTGTTTTGTATTGAGCGTATAACATTTCAAGTTGGTTTATTTTTGTGAACTTGTTCAATATTTTAAGTTACTCGTAATGAAATATAAAAATAAATAAAGTCATGAATCTGATCAAAACGAATCATATACATGTACGCCCATTGTATTCCCTCACTCGGCGGTCCGAGCCCATGCAATTATGCTGTCTCCTGTAACTTATATCCTCTTTTACTTGTTTACTTGTTATTTTTATTTATTTATTATTAAACAATAAAACAAACTGGTGATTTTATTGTTTTAAATGAATCCCAATTTTGGTGTTTGTGAAATAGACACAGATTCCAGGTGCAGGGAAAATGGTAGAAATAATATAATATCCCCTGTCAGATTTTGTTTTAAAGTTATATAGCCCACTATTGTGTGCAAGTGGATCTTTCAAACTGGAGGCCACAGAGATTGCTACATCAATCAATCTTGCTACAGTCCGCCACTGATGAAGTAACTTCATAATTGTATTTGTTATCTTGTGCAGGATGAAAGTATACAAGATGGGCCAAAGTAGATGAAGACCAAGTGCTTATCTATTTCAAGCCTTATATACAAGGTGAAAGCAGAAAACAAATGCCAGGTGAGATAGCCAACCTCTTTTGATTTTACAGGGATGATTGTAATGGTGCCATACATATATTGAATATTTAGTTTTCTTATACATTCTGTCTGAGTCCGTTCAAAGTAAACACTCCCCGCCCCCAATAGCATAATCCTTTGGCATTTTACTATATTTTTAGTTTCTTTATTGGGGTGGGGTGTTTGGGTATCCATATGAATTTTCCTGACAATTGGATAAGTTTGACGTGGGTCTGACATAGGGTCAGATGTAGAGGTGGGATGCTAAGAAATTCTCATGGTATGATAACTATCAGAAAAATACCACGATTATCATATAATTATATTGCAGTGTAATTTTTAATATAAAATATTCAACTGGTTTTCAAATATGCCGATTAACACAAATCTACACACCTGTACTTTATTGGGTACCAGTATCTTTGCCTTCAGTCAGATTTATCAAGGTATTTGCATCAAAATGGGATTTACATCCTTTTTGTGAAGAAAACAATGTGTTAATATTGCTAGTAACAAACAATAATTTAGGCATACAGTACTTTTGAGTCTCTTAAAAGCCCTTTCACAAATGGTCGTTTGGTGCATGCTGAAGTGCGGTTCAGTTCATTTGCAGGCATAAATGAAACATCCAAAACAAATTGATTCTCCCAGAATTTGCACCAAACCAATCGGCCTGAGACTACTTGTAAACACACAGACTGAAATGCCAGCTCTGCACAAGCCACACTTTGAGCTCAAGCTGATGTGTTGAAGTGATAATACCATCGTTCAGAGCCCAACGAAAATATTACCATTTGGGTATTACAAGATTTTTTCAATGACACACAGTAGTATTCTTTTGGTCTATCCATATATTTCAATAGATGAACCTATATTAATATAAGAACATAATAACGTTTACAAACGAGAGGAGGCCATTCAGACACACACTAAGACACACACACACTCACACACACTGAGACACGCACACACTCACACACACCGAGACACACACACACACTGAGACACACACATTCTCACACTCACACCGAGACACACACACACGCAGAAACACACACTCACACACACTGAGATACACACACTCACACACTGAGACACACACTCACACACACTGAAACTTACACACAGACACAAACTCACACACTGAGACACAATCACACACATTGAGACAGACACACACACATACTAAGACACACTCACACACACAAAGACACGCACACACTGAGACACACACACTGAGACACACACACACTGAGACAAACACTCACACACACTGAGACACACTCACACATACTGAGACACACACACACACTGACACTGACACACACACACACACTGACACACACACACAGAGACACACACACACTGACACACACACACAATGAGACACAAACACTGAGACACACAAACACACGCACACTGAGACACTCACACAGACAAACACACACTGAGACACACACACAAAGACACGGTCACACAGACACACACACACTGAGACACACACACACACTGAGACACACACACACTAGTCATTGTATTCATCTTGCACTTATTGTATTATTACACTGTACTGTAACACTTGAAATGTATTTGCACACATTGTAAGCACACACTCACACACACTAAGAAACACTCACACACACTGAGACACACACACTAAGACACACACACACTGAGACACACACGCAGACACACACACACACACTGAGACACACACACACTCACACACTGAGACACACACACACTGAGACACACACACTCACACACTGAGACACACACATACAGACACACACTCACGCACACTGAGACACACACACTGACACACACTGAGACACACAGACACACACACTGAGACACACAAACTCACACACACTGAGACACACACACTTACACACAGACACACAGACACAGACACACACACTGAGACACACACACACACACAGACACACACACACAGACACACACACTCACACACTGAGACACACACTCACACTGAGACACTCACACACTGACACACACTGAGACACACACACTCACACACAGTGAAACACACACAGACACACACACACTGACACACACACACGCAGAAACACACACTCACACACACTGAGACACACACACACACACACTCACACACACTGAGACACACTCACACACACTGAGACACACACACACACTGACACTGACACACACACACACACTGACACTGACACACACACACAGACACACACACACACTGAGACACACACACTTACACACTGAGACACACACACTTACACACAGACACACACTCACACACTGAGACACACACACTGAGGCACACACACACTGAGACACACTGATACACACTCACAAACACTGAGACACACACTCACACAAACTGAGACACACAGACTCACATACACTGAGACACAGACACTGACAGACACTGACACACACACTCACACACTAAGACACACACACTGAGACACACACACACTGAGACACACACACACACTGAGACACACACACTTACACACAGACACACACTCACACACACTGACACACACACACTGAGACACACTCACATAGACACACACACTCAGACACACTGAGACACACTCACACACACTGAGACACAGACACTGAGACACGCACACACTGACACACACTAAGACACACACACACTCACACACACTGAGACACTCACACACTGACACACACTGAGACACACACACTCACACACAGTGAAACACACACAGACACACACACACTGACACACACACACAGAAACACACACTCACACACACTGAGACACACACAAACACACACTCACACACACTGAGACACACTCACACACACTGAGACACACACTGACACTGACACACACACACACACACTGACACTGACACACACACAGACACACACACACACTGAGACACACACACTTACACACTGAGATACACACACTTACACACAGACACACATTCACACACTGAGACACACACACTGAGACACACACACACTGAGACACACTGATACACACTCACAAACACTGAGACACACACTCACACAAACTGAGACACACAGACTCACATACACTGAGACACAGACACTGACAGACACTGACACACACACTCACACACTAAGACACATACACTGAGACACACACACACTGAGACACACGCACACACTGAGATACACACACTTACACACAGACACATACTCACACACACTGACACACACACACACTGAGACACGCACACTCAGACACTCTGAGACACACTCACACACACTGAGACACAGACACTGAGACACGCACACACTGACACACACTAAGACACACACACACTCACACACACTGAGACACGCACACACTCACACACACCGAGACACACACACACACTGAGACACACACATTCTCACACTCACACCGAGACACACACACACGCAGAAACACACACTCACACACACTGAGATACACACACTCACACACTGAGACACACACTCACACACACTGAAACTTACACACAGACACAACACTCACACACTGAGACACAACACACACATTGAGACAGACACACACACATACTGAGACACACTCACACACACAAAGACACGCACACACTGAGACACACACACTGAGACACACACACACTGAGACAAACACTCACACACACTGAGACACACTCACACATACTGAGACACACACACACACTGACACTGACACACACACACACACACACACACTGACACACACACACGCAGACACACACACACTGACACACACACACACTGAGACACAAACACTGAGACACACAAACACATGCACACTGAGACACACACACAGACAAACACACACTGAGACACACACACAAAGACACGGTCACACAGACACACACACACTGAGACACACACACACACTGAGACACACTCACACACTGAGATACACACACTCACTCGCACTGAGACACACAGACACACTCACACACACTGAGTCACACACACACTGAGACACACACATTCTCACACACACTGAGACACACACACACACTGAGACACACACACACACACTGAGACACACACACACACACGCAGACACACACACACACACTAAGACACACACACACACTGAGACACACACGCAGACACAAACACACACAAGACACACACTAAGAAACATTCACACACACTCTGACACACAGACACACACTAGTCATTGTACACATCACACACTTACTGTACTACTACACTGTACTGTACACACTTGAAATGTATTCACACACACACTGTACACACACACTGGACACACACACTGCTAAGACACACACAACACACACACACACACACACACACTGAGACACACACACTAAGACACACACACACTGAGACACACACGCAGACACACACACGCACACTGAGACACACACACACTCACACACTGAGACGCACACACACTGAGACACACACACTCACACACTGAGACACACACATACAGACACACACTCACGCACACTGAGACACACACACTGACACACACAGACACACACACTGAGACACACAAACTCACACACACTGAGACACACACACTTACACACAGACACACAGACACAGACTCACACACTGAGACACACACACTCACACAGACACGCACACACAGACACACACACACACACACTGAGACACACACACACACTGAGACACTCACACACTGACACACACTGAGACACACACACTCACACACAGTGAAACACACACAGACACACACACACTGACACACACACACGCAGAAACACACACTCACACACACTGAGACACACACAAACACACACTCACACACACTGAGACACACTCACACATACTGAGACACACACACACACACACTGACACTGACACACACACACTGACACTGACACACACACACAGACACACACACACACACTGAGACACACACACTTACACACTGAGATACACACACTTACACACAGACACACATTCACACACTGAGACACACACACTGAGGCACACACACACTGAGACACACTGATACACACTCACAAACACTGAGACACAGACACTGACAGACACTGACACACACACTCACACACTAAGACACATACACTGAGACACACACACACTGAGACACACGCACACACTGAGATACACACACTTACACACAGACACACACTCACACACTGACACACACACACTGAGACACACTCACACACACTGAGACACACACACACACACACACTCACACACACTGAGACACACATCACACATACTGAGACACACACACACACACTGACACTGACACACACACACACACACTGACACTGACACACACACACAGACACACACACACACACTGAGACACACACACTTACACACTGAGATACACACACTTACACACAGACACACATTCACACACTGAGACACACACACTGAGGCACACACACACTGAGACACACTGATACACACTCACATACACTGAGACACAGACACTGACAGACACTGACACACACACTCACACACTAAGACACATACACTGAGACACACACACACTGAGACACACGCACACACTGAGATACACACACTTACACACAGACACACACTCACACACTGACACACACACACTGAGACACACTCACACAGACACGCACACTCAGACACTCTGAGACACACTCACACACACTGAGACACAGACACTGAGACACGCACACACTGACACACACTAAGACACACACACACTCACACACACTGAGACACTCACACACTGACACACACTGAGACACACACACTCACACACAGTGAAACACACACAGACACACACACACTGACACACACACACGCAGAACACACACACTCACACACACTGAGACACACACAAACACACACTCACACACACTGAGACACACACACTTACACACTGAGATACACACACTTACACACAGACACACATTCACACACTGAGACACACACACTGAGGCACACACACACTGAGACACACTGATACACACTCACAAACACTGAGACACAGACACTGACAGACACTGACACACACACTCACACACTAAGACACATACACTGAGACACACACACACTGAGACACACGCACACACTGAGATACACACACTTACACACAGACACACACTCACACACTGACACACACACTGAGACA
>CM060291.1:7597633-7602633 GCA_030684275.1 Acipenser oxyrinchus oxyrinchus | reverse complement strand
TGACACACACACACACAGAAACACACACTCACACACACTGAGACACACACAAACACACACTCACACACACTGAGACACACTCACACACACTGAGACACACACACACACTGACACTGACACACACACACACACACTGACACTGACACACACACACAGACACACACACACACACTGAGACACACACACTTACACACTGAGACACACACACTTACACACAGACACACATTCACACACTGAGACACACACACTGAGGCACACACACACTGAGACACACTGATACACACTCACAAACACTGAGACACACACTCACACAAACTGAGACACACAGACTCACATACACTGAGACACAGACACTGACAGACACTGACACACACACTCACACACTAAGACACACACACTGAGACACACACACACTGAGACACACGCACACACTGAGATACACACACTTACACACAGACACACACACACTGAGACACACTCACACAGACACGCACACTCAGACACACTGAGACACACTCACACACACTGAGACACACACACTGAGACACGCACACACTGACACACACTAAGACACACACACACTCACACACACTGAGACACGCACACACTCACACACACCGAGACACACACACACACTGATACACACACATTCTCACACTCACACACCGAGACACACACACACGCAGAAACACACACTCACACACACTGAGATACACACACTCACACACTGAGACACACACTCACACTCACTGAAACTCACACACAGACACACACACACACAGACACACACTCACACACACTGAGACACACTCACACACACTGAGACACACACACTGACACTGACACACACACACACACACACACACACTGACACTGACACACACACACGCAGACACACACACACTGACACACACACACACACAGACACACACACACTGACACAAACACTGAGACACACAAACACACACACACTGAGACACACACACAGACAAACACACACACTGAGACACACACACACACACAGACACAAACACACACACTGAGACACACACACACACTCACAAACACACACACACTGAGACACACACACACTGAGACACACATACTAAGACACACTACACACACACAGTGAGACACACACACTGAGACACACACACAGACACACTCACACACACTAAGACACACTGACACACACAGACACACACACACACACACACACACACTAAGACACACTGACACACACAGACACACTACACACACACACACACTAAGACACACTGACACACACAGACACACTCACACACACACACACACTCTGACACACACACTCAGTGAGACACACACACTCACACACACTGAGACACACACACAAAGACACGCACACACAGACACACACACTCACTGAGACACACACACTCACACACACAAAGACACGCACACACTGAGACACACACACTGAGACACACACACACTGAGACAAACACTCACACACTGAGACAAACACACTCACACTGAGACACACACACTTACACACAGACACACACACTGAGACACACACACTTACACACAGACGCACACTGAGACACACACACTGAGACACACTCACACACTGAGACACACACACTCACTCGCACTGAGACACACAGACACACTCACACACACTGAGTCACACACACACTGAGACACACACACTGAGACACACACACACACTAAGACACACACACACACACTGAGACACACACTGAGACACACACACACTGAGACACACTGAGACACACACACACTGAGACACACTCACACACACTGAGACACACGCACACACTGAGACACACACACACACACTAAGACACACACACACACTGAGACACACACGCAGACACAAACACACACAAGACATACACTAAGAAACACTCACACACACTCTGACACACAGACACACACTAGTCATTGTATTTATCTTGCTCTTATTGTATTATTACACTGTACTGTAACACTTGAAATGTATTTGCTTACATTGTAAGTCACACTGGGTAAGGCACACTGCTAAGAAATAAATAACACACACACACACATAATGAGACACACACACTAAGACACACACACACTGAGACACACACACAGACACACACACACACACCGAGACACACACACACTAAGACACACACACACACACTCACACACTGAGACGCACACACATTGAGACACACACACTGACACACACTGAGACACACAGACACACACACTGAGACACACAAACTCACACACACTGAGACACACACACTTACACACAGACACACAGACACAGACTCACACACTGAGACACACACACTCACACAGACACGCACACACAGACACACACTCACACACTGAGGCACACACACACACTGAGACACTCACACACTGACACACACTGAGACACACACACTCACACACAGTGAAACACACACACACTGACACACACACACGCAGAAACACACACTCACACACACTGAGACACACACAAACACACACTCACACACACTGAGACACGCCACACATACTGAGACACACACACACACTGACACTGACACACACACACATACACACACACACTGACACACACACACAGACACACACAGACACTGAGACACACACACTCACACACTGAGACACACACATACAGACACACACTCACATACACTGAGACACACACAAACACACACTCACACACACTGAGACACACTCACACATACTGAGACACACACACACACTGACACTGACACACACACACACACACACTGACACTGACACACACACACAGACACACACACACACTGAGACACACACACTGAGACACACACACTCACACACTGAGACACACACATACAGACACACACTCACGCACACTGAGACACACACACTGACACACACTGAGACACACAGACACACACACTGAGACACACAAACACACACACTGAGACACACACACTTACACACAGACACACAGACACAGACTCACACACTGAGATACACACACTCACACAGACACGCACACACAGACACGCACACTCACACACTGAGGCACACACACACTGAGACACTCACACACTGACACACACTGAGACACACACACTCACACACAGTGAAACACACACAGACACACACACACTGACACACACACACGCAGAAACACACACTCACACACACTGAGACACACACTCACACAGACGGAGACACACTCACACACTGACACACACACACACTCACTGAAACTTACACACAGACACACACACACAGACACACACTCACACACACTGAGACACACTCACACATACTGAGACACACACACACACTGACACTGACACACACACACACGCAGACACACACACACTGACACACACACACACTGAGACACAAACACTGAGACACACAAACACACGCACACTGAGACACACACACAGACAAACACACACACTGAGACACACACACACAGACACAAACACACACACTGAGACACACACACACACTCACACAAACACACACACAGACACAAACACACACACACTGAGACACACATACTAAGACACACTCACACACACACAGTGAGACACACACACTGAGATACACACACACAGACACACTCACACTCACACACACTAAGACACACTGACACACACAGACACACTCACACACACACACACACGCTAAGACACACTGACACACACAGACACACTCACACACACACACTAAGACACACTGACACACACAGACACACACACACTCACACACACTGAGACACGCACACACTCACACACACCGAGACACACACACACACTGAGACACACACATTCTCACACTCACACTGAGACACACACACACACGCAGAAACACACACTCACACACACTGAGATACACACACTCACACACTGAGACACACACTCACACACACTGAAACTTACACACAGACACAAACTCACACACTGAGACACAATCACACACATTGAGACAGACACACACACATACTGAGACACATTCACACACACAAAGACACGCACACACTCAGACACACACACTGAGACACACACACACTGAGACAAACACTCACACACACTGAGACACACTCACACATACTGAGACACACACACTGACACTGACACACACACACACACTGACACACACACGCAGACACACACACACTGACACACACACACACTGAGACACAAACACTGAGACACACAAACACACGCACACTGAGACACACACACAGACAAACACACACTGAGACACACACACAAAGACACGGTCACACAGACACACACACACTGAGACACACACACACACTGAGACACACACACACTGAGACACACTCACACACTGAGATACACACACTCACTGCACTGAGACACACAGACACACTCACACACACTGAGTCACACACACACTGAGACACACACATTCTCACACACACTGAGACACACACACACACTAAGACACACACACACACACTGAGACACACACTGAGACACACCACACTGAGACACACCACACTGAGACACACTCACACACACTGAGACACACGCACACACTGAGACACACGCACACACTAAGACACACACACACACACTGAGACACACCACACTGAGACACACTCACACACACTGAGACACACGCACACACTGAGACACACACACACACGCAGACACACACACACACACTAAGACACACACACACACTGAGACACACACGCAGACACAAACACACACAAGACACACACTAAGAAACACTCACACACACTCTGACACACAGACACACACTAGTCATTGTATTTATCTTGCTCTTATTGTATTATTACCTGTACTGTAACACTTGAAATGTATTTGCTTACGATTGTAAGTCGCCCTGTAAGGTCGCCTGCTAAGAAATAAATAATACATAATAATGAGACACACACACTAAGACACACACACACTGAGACACACACGCAGACACACACACGCACACTGAGACACACACACACTCAC
>CM060291.1:7560133-7592633 GCA_030684275.1 Acipenser oxyrinchus oxyrinchus | reverse complement strand
GCTCCTCCCCACTGAGGCTTCGCAGATCTCCGAAAACACCTGCTCGTCCCTCGCGGAGCTGCACGGGGTTAGACGGGGTCCCGTGTCCCGAGGGAACATCAATTAAATGCACGCCCCTGTTCCCCGGTGCACGAAAGTGTTATAGGGCCGGGCTGGAGTTCCATGAGCTCGGGTGAACACTTGCACAAGCTTGTCACCATTTCTCAACTTTTTTTACTTAATACAAAAATGCAGTTTCTGCTCAATTTGTAATGAAGCAGTACTTGTTATATGATCCTGATAGTAATCGTCATATAAACAGAGCCTTCTGAGGACACAGACGTTTTAGGTGTTAACCCTAATATTTGCAGCAGCAGTGATGCAACTTTTTTTACCTAATACAAAAATGCAGTTTCTGCTCAATTTGTAATAAAGTAAATAAATAATGTTCCAATGGTCATTTCAAATGTGCTGCAAGTTTAAAATCGTCTGGAACTTAAACACTGATGCCTTTTTAATTGTATTGTTTTTGAAAAAGTTGAAAGGCTGGGAGAATCTTCTGTGGAGAAGATCTTCCTCCCTTTCAACATTAATTCTCAAACTGAATGCAGTAGGGATTCAAGGAAATGCATGCACATGGATTAGGGAGTGGTTAACATGTAGAAAACAGAAAGTACTAATTAGAGGAGAAACCTCAAAATGTAGTGAGATAGCCAGGGTGTACCACAGGGATCACTATTAGGTCCTCTGCTATTCCTAATCTACATTAATGATTTAGAGTCTGGTATAGTAAGCAAGCTTGTTAAATTTGCAGACGACACAAAAATAGGAGTGGCGGCAAACACTGTTGTAGCAGCAAAGGTCATTCAAAATGATCTAGAAAGCATTCAGAACTGGGCAGACACATGGTAAATAACATTTAATAGAGAAAAGTGTAAAGTTTTGCATGCAGGCAATAAAATGTGCATTATAAATATCATATGGGAGATACTGAAATTGAAGAAGGGAACTATGAAAAGACCTAGGAGTTTATGTTGACTCAGAAATGTCTTCATCGAGACAATGTGAGGAAGCAATAAAAAGGCCAACAAGATGCTCGGATATATTGGAGAAGTGTTGAATTTAAATCAAGGGAAGTAATGTTAAAACTTTACAATGCATTAGTAAGACCTCACCTAGAATATTGTGTTCAGTTCTGGTCACCTTGTTACAAAAAGGATATTGCTGCTCTAGAAAGAGTGCAAAGAAGATAGTTAATCTTCCCTCTGACATTCTCCATTGACAAATTGAGGGATGCGCACCAGGCTGCACACCCGCCGCTCCAGATTCGGGATCTGAACCCGACTCTCTTCGATCGTCGGGGCTTGACGGAGGCAATCACCCTCCTTTTCAGAACGGCGTCGCCTATCTCTTAGGATCGACTGACCCATGTTCAATTATTTTCTGTTTTGTATTTGTAATTAATTTAGAACAATTTGTAGATTTTATTTTTCACTTTGACATTATGGACTTTTTTGTGTTGATCAGTGGCAAAAACTCGTAATTAAATCAATTTTGAATTCCATGTTGTAACACAATAAAATGTGGAAAAGTCCAAGGGGGGTGAATACTTTTGAGAGCCACTGTAAATAATAATAATAATAATAATAATAATAGTCATGTAGCTTAATTCTGACTCTGGTCATGTTTGAGACCTTTGGGGAAATAATGCAGTTTTGTGTCAATTTTAAACCCTCCTAGACCATTCTGTTCAATAAAGTTGATTTAAGTGCACAGCAAAAACCAGCTGCTTTGAGGCTGCATACCTCCATAAATAGGAAAGTCCCATACATATTGCAAACATGCTCTACTCCACAGTGATCAGACCTACAATTTGAAACCATTTGGGGAAAAATGGAGCATTGTGTCAATTTTAAACCCTCCTAGACTATTCTGTTCAATAAAGTTGATTTGACTGCACAGCAAAAACCAGCTTGCTTTAAGGCTCCATACCTCCATAAATAGGAAAGTTCCACACATATTGCAAACATGCTCTACTCCACAGTGATCAGACCTACAATTTGAA
This sequence comes from Acipenser oxyrinchus oxyrinchus, assembly GCA_030684275.1. Lineage (NCBI taxonomy): Eukaryota > Metazoa > Chordata > Actinopteri > Acipenseriformes > Acipenseridae > Acipenser > Acipenser oxyrinchus. The sequence goes on along the minus strand of CM060291.1, from coordinate 7,590,589 downwards.
ACCATTTGGGGAAAAATGGAGCATTGTGTCAATTTTAAACCCTCCTAGACTATTCTGTTCAATAAAGTTGATTTGACTGCACAGCAAAACCAGCTTGCTTTAAGGCTCCATACCTCCATAAATAGGAAAGTTCCACACATATTGCAGAAATGCTCTAGCCCACAGTAATCAGACCTACAATTTAGGACCAGTTAGCAAAACCAGTTAACTTTGAGGCTGCATAGCTGTGGAAATTAAACATTGCTGCCTTTTTAATGTATTGTTTTGAAATAAGTTGAAAGGGAGGGAAGATCTTCTCCACAGAAGATCCTCCCAGCCTTTCAACTTATTTCAAAACAACTTTACTTTCCAAAATGAACATTTGTCATTCAAAAGTCCTACAGCATAATACCCCTTGGGGTTCAGTTTCCAGAACCCCTCACATGTACACATTTTCATGATTGATAGTGATGCATCCCTCTTTCCATTGCACAGTGAAACACAGACGTTTTAAGTGTTAACCTTATTCATTGCAACACCATTGATGCAGTTGTAAAGCTTTTAACCAATTGTCAACATTTCCTTGAAGTTGTAATGAAGCTACCATTAGATGTATTTCTACAATATATGAACCCTACTGCCACAGGTGTGAATGGCAGCTAGTTTTATGAAGTATGACATTAATGGCTTAGTCCAAAACAAAATATATGGTGTTAATTAAATTTTAGATTAATAGATGTAATGAAGCTAAGATAAGATTTGTTTTAATTATCACAGAACTAAAATATATAACCATGGCTGTTAATATTTGGGGAGTGCATTAAAAATAACACACACACACACACACACACACACACACACACATATATATATTTTTCAACTTTTTTATTTAATACAAAAATGCAGTTTATGGTCAGCAGTGCTTGTTATAAGATCCTGATAGTAATCGTAATATAATCGGAGCCTTCTGAGGACCCAGACGCTGTTAACCAGAGTGACTTACAGTCATAAACAAAAATACATTTCAAGAATCACAGTACAAGTATTCATACATAATTCATAAATTCTGACTATGGTCATGTTACTGAAACCTGACTATGGTCATGTTGGCTAATTCTGGCTATGGTCATGTCGGCTAATTCTGACTATGGTCATGTTACTGAAACCTGACTACGGTCATGTCGGCAAATTCTGCCTGTGGTCTATATCAACCAACACCTTTTCTGGGGTCTGATGAGCGCCGGCATCGGGCTTTAACCCGCATATGGGGATGCGCACCAGGCCGCACACCCTTCGCCTTTCTGGTGCTCCGCCACGACCTGAAATAACAAATGGATACGCCATGTGAATATGCTGTATATCTAAACATAGCGATGGTTCCCTCTTTCACTAGCACACTGAAACACACTGAGACACTGATAGTAATCGTAATACAATCAGAGCCTTCTGAAGACACAGACGCTGTTACCCAGAGAGACTTACAGTCATAAACAAAAAATGGATACGCCATGTGAATATGCTGTATATCTAAACATAGCGATGATTCCCTCTTTCACTAGCACACTGAAACACACCAAGACACACTGAGACACAGACGTTTTATTTAATACAAAATGCAGTTTCTGCTCAATTTCTAATAGAGCAGTACTTGTTATATGATCCTGATAGTAGTCGTAATACAATCAGAGGCTTCTGAGGACACAGGCGCCGTTACCCAGAGCGACTTACAGTCATAAGCAAAACAATGGATACGTCATGTGAATATGCTGTATATCTAAACATAGCGATGGTTCCCTCTTTCACTAGCACACTGAAACATACTGAGACACACTGAGGAACACAGACGTTTTAGGTGTTAACCCAACTATTTGCAGCAGCAGTGTTGCAATTCTAAAGCTTGTCACCATTTTTCAACTTTTTTTTTCTTAATTCAAAAATACAGTTTCTGCTCAATTTGTAATGAAGCAGTACTTGTTATATGATCCTGATAGTAATCGTCATATAAACAGAGCCTTCTGAGGACACAGACGTTTTAGGTGTTAACCCAACTACTTGCAGCAGCAGCGATGCAATCTTAAAGCTTGTCACCATTTTTCAACTTTGTTTTTTTAATTTAATACAAAATGCAGTTTCTGCTCAATTTCTAATAGAGCAGTACTTGTTATATGATCCTGATAGTAATCGTAATACAATCAGAGCCTTCTGAGGACACAGACGCCGTTAACCAGAGCGACTTACAGTCATAAACAAAAGAATACCTCACAGTACAATCACAGTACAAGTATTCATACACATAAGAGCAAGAGAAAATACAATGACTTCAGTTCTAGTAAGTACAAGTATATGACAAAGTATGATTCAATAAGAGCAGATAATAGTGTCAGTGATAGTTAATCTTCCCTCTGACATTCTCCATTGACAAATTGAGGGATGCGCACCAGGCCGCAACGGAGGCCATCGCCTCCCTTTCACAGGTTTGACTGTGGTGCTGAACTGTAAGATCGCAATGTACATATTTCTATTTTTTAGTTTGTATTTTTTTTTTTTGTTACTCACACCTACTGTCCACTCCAATGTCTATCCCACCAAGCCCAGGCAGAGGGCGCACATCCCAGGTGGACAGGATCCGTTCTCTTATTTGTTTTTATTTATTGATTTATTTGTTGTTTTTGTTGTTGTTTTTATTTATTTATGTATTTATCTTTCTCTGAAATAGATCAATATAGCAGCTATTTACATTATACAACAAAAGCAGAAATAACATCTACCGCGACTGGATACAGAAAACAAATAAAACATCTTAACAGCCTAAAACTTAAACACTTCAGAGAATAAAAACAAAATACAGCCAAACCTGCTGTTTGAATCCGTAATATTTACAATGCGGAGTGCATCAGCATCATAACAAACGCCATCTTGCGACAAACTGTAGTGGTGTTGATTTCTCTTGCACTTGATTCATTGTCGAATCCTTGAGATGTTATGCTTCATCCGCAATTCGTGATCGACTTGGCTCCCTGTTTTAAGTTGATTAGGCTGTCTTGTAGGCGGTCCTACAGGGAGCGCCTAGTTAAATTTATGCACGAAACAGGTGGAAAATCCAACAGAAAAGATGTTCAATGTCGGTGTTTCAAATGAATGAATCACTCACTATTTAAGAAAAAAATGTATACACGAAATTCTCTGTAAACATTTCTAAAAAAATCTAAACACTGACACTGATGAACAGCGGCCTCTGCTTCCAGTTATTTTTAGTTTTTATATGCCCAGCTAAAAAAGGAAAACAACTGACTTTCTCATAAATGTGTTGTTTTTTCAGTAAAATCAAACTGCTAACATTAAAACCAGGAAATTACATATATGTTATTTATTGATACAGCATGTTTAAAACGGAGACTATAAAGTATCAAAATGTAATTTTAAATGTATTGATAATTATGTCTTTGAGAAATGTATAGATTATTTTTATAATTAATGTAGCCTTTTTTTTTTTGGTATGTGTGTAAATCTGTAACTTTATTATTATGTGTTTATTTAGCAGACGCCTTTATCCAAGGCGACTTACAGAGACTAGGGTGTGTGAACTCTGCATCAGCTGCAGTCATTTACAGCAACGAGACGAGCACAAGGAGGTCAAGCGACTGGGGGATTTGAACCGGGAACCTCCTAGTTACAGCCCTTTAACCACTGGGCCACACAGCCTCCTTTTAGAGCAGGGGTGTCAAACTCGTTTCGCTTGATCTGATACCCTGAGCTTGGCGCGGCCGAGTGACAGTTATAAATACAAAGATGAACCCAAAACCTCAAAGTTATTGTGTTTAACAAAATGATCATACATAGCATATTTACATTCCCCTAAATAGCACATATTGATTATTTTACTCACCATCACCTCTTAGAACACGTGTGCAAACATGCCTTCGCATGAGCAACACAGATTTTCATGTTGCTGTGATTGCTGTCAATCGGTGATCACGTGGGTGAGACAGCTGTGCGTCAGCTGGTTCGAGTAGACGACACCAGTGATACCAGAACAAGGTTCTGTAGTGACAAGTGTCATCGTGTCTTTATCTGTGAAGAGAAAGGTGGAACAAGAGTGCCGTGTGTTTCAAGAGAAATGGGGAATTTAATATTTCTTTGAGGGCATGAATGGAAAGCCAATGTGATCAATTTGTAAGCAACATGTGTCTGTTGTGAAATAATACAACATTAAAAGACACTGTGAAGCAAACCATGGCAAGAAACGTGATAAATATACAGGAACGGTACGTGAAGATAAATACTCTGAATTAGTCATTAAAAAGCAGCAATTGATGTCTACTAATGCGTGTAGCATAAGTGATGCTGCTGTTAAGGCAAGCCATGTGATTGTTCACAAAATAGCTGTTTCTTCAAAACCATTTTCTGATGGAGAGTTTGCTGCTAAAATGCTGCTAAAAGCTGCTGAAATAGTGTGTCCTGAGAAGCTGCAATCTTTCTCCGTCATGAACATCAACAAATCAAAATGTTATTCTCAACTTAACTCAATACTCAAGATATCCTCAGCCCAGTCATTTGCTCCAGATGTTGATGGGCTGGTTCAAGCAAAGGTTCCCGGTATCAGGAGCAGCAGTAGCAGTCACTAATGTTCTTTGCCTTTATCTTTGTGAGTGCTAAATAAAAAAACTGATGAGTACTCTGGAATTTTTTTCGTGCTGGTACGAACATAGAATGTTGATGTTTTGGATATTCATTCAAGATGTAGATATTTGTTCGGATATTCGTTTAAAAAAAAAAAGTTATCAAAGCCGTTATGTAACACTGTATTAAAATATCCCAGAAGTAATAAGGGCCTTACTTTACCCTTGTGGCTACAAAACAAAGAAAGCAATACAGTAGTTAAATCTTGTAAATATTTCAAGTAAAAACAAAGTAGACAACACTTTAAAAAAAAAAAAAATCACTGCCCTTGTTGTGTGTTCGCAGTAAACAATGTGGTCATAAACACGTTTTCATAAAGTAAAGTCATAACATTGGTTTTAACCTGAATAAACACTTCAAATAAAATAAACGTTAAAAAGAGAGCATTGTACAATTAAAAAATACTCACTGTGTTATTATTATTATTATTTATTTAATTATTTTTTGCATTCCACTTAACAAAATGTAGGATTGTATCATGAAAGAAAATTAAAACGTTGATTAATATACGAGTTTTGCAAGTATGACCTGTATCATAATATTGCAGACAGAAACGGACCCCGATTGTAGCGGCGGTAAGAATCCAAGAGTACAACTTTTATCTTCCAAAATAGAAAGCTCTTTTATTTATCAAATCGAGTGAACAGCAACACTCGGGCTGATCTTAGCTGACAGTCAGAGCGCCCCAGGAGAACGCCCCCACTGCCCCGTGCCTGACAATGGGGTACCGGCAGGACACCCCGTCCAGCGTTGCCAGATCTGAAATGTGGAAATATCGTACTGGACCCTCAAAATTATCGTATTTTCAGAAAAATGATCGTACACTGTAAAACTTTAAGAATATATGTGTTATTTTTCCATCCTTAATATGTGACATCATATTACCTGATCAACTGCATCACAAGCACTGAAATGAACAAAAAAGCACTGCACTGAACTACTGGACACCGAAGTGATCACAAGTCATTGTGTTTAACTATTTGTTCTATTGCAATTTCCTTACATGTTTGAATTTAAAAAACGACATACAACACACACGCCATCTTGTGGTAACGCCCACCTAGTACAGTTAACATCATAACGAGACTATTAGATGTTATTATAATACAGAAACGTTAAACAACTTTTTTTTTTTTTAAGGTTTTCTAATAGTTTTATCCTGATTTCACGCCAACGCTCCAGCGGGAAAGCTGATTGGCTGTTGGCACTCAATCGTTTTCTAAATTATAATATAACTGTATAATTTTACTCACCAATATTACACCAATATTACATTTTGTCGAATTCCACTTCGGTATCGCTGTTATTTTACTGAGCTAAACTTGGTCGTCACACGCCTCTACCGCACCGCCTTCGCACCTGCCTGCGCTGAAACTACTACTTAGGGTGCGTTCACGGAGATCATTCTGCGCAGATTCTGTGCAGAATCTGACCAATTTAGCCAATGCTCTTCTATGAATTGGTCAGATTCTGCACAGAATCTGCGCAGAATGATCTCCGTAAACGCACCCATAGCGTCTCAGCAGCCGATGACGCCACGTGAAAAGCCTCAGTAGTACACAATGTGCTGTAGTTGGCTGTGCTGCTGAAGGGAGAGACGTGGTGACGTAGCTCATAATCTGCAAAACTGAACGAGAAAAGTTGTAAGTTATTTAAATATGCCTGAATAATTGTATATTTGGCCAATGTTTGCAATTATTGATCGTACATCGCATAAGGGTTGAAATTATCGCACAAATACGATCATTATCGCACGCCTGGCAACGCTGCCCCGTCCCTCCCCGCGTCTCCAGCAGAGTAAATCTCGCTGCCGTCCTCCGCGACAATAGAGATAGAATCTCACACAGATCAAATCATTTGCTAGAAGGGAACACGCGGATATCACGTGACTAACACGCTGTCACCGCCCATCTTTCATCCGAAGTGTCACGCGGAATTATTTGAGACACGTGATCAGTCCTCTCTCATTGGTTAACGCCCGTCGCTGGATGTTTCCACAGCGTGATTTGTACCATAGTTGAGAGAACCGTTTTTCCAATATTTTTTGTTAAACTTGTTATTGCAAAGTAAAATTTGAAATTTGAAAACACCAAACCCGTAGCCGATTCCAGAAAAAAGACAACGTTTTTCCTAACACTAAAAGGTAAGTGCTGAGTTATTTATTACACAAAGTGAAATGTATGTATTTGTAAATCTCCATGGATATGCATGAACATTCTCGTGTGTGTGGGGTCGGATTGACAGGCTCAATAAACCCTGTGAACGGGTAGCATCTGGTGAAATACTTTTTGAGATACAGCGTGGCGATGAAAACTGTTTTAAAAAAGAAAAGAAAAATTAAGACGCTTTTGTATACAGCTGTATCTCAAAAAGTACTGCTAATTAAGGAACCACACATAGTCCCGGAGTGTAGATGTGCAACGGGTATATATTTTCGGAGGGGTCCTGGTTTTACCGAAATTGAACCAAAAAGATAACTGTCTGACGTCAGTGCCTGGTAGCGTTGCTTTCGACCGCTCATTTCACTGAATAAATAGGGAGGCATTGAATAGCCTATAGTTCAGCTCACACGGGTCAGATCTGTGTTTCTGTCCGGATAAAACTGGTAATCAGTGATAATAATTATTTCTGATAGTTCTGATAGTCTAATAGTTATTTCTGAGATGTATTAGTTGATTGGTGCAAGTGCAGTGTTGCAACGTTTTGTTACTGTATGTAAAGTCTGATTGGATAGTCAGATTTTCATGACCATTTAAACAACCCCCACCACTACGCACATCTTGAGCGCCCTGTGGCCCCCCAAGGTTTGGAAATGTCCTTATCTGGCCCGCGAGAGAATGTAATTGAGTACCACTGCTGTAAATGGTTATGATCTTGTATAGCGTAGGTTCTAAAAAAAAAAAAGTGAGAAGATAATGTTTTGCCAAATAGAATAAAATACAAATGCATACTATTATATGTATGCGTGTTATATATTCCATATTTAAGCACATGCATTAAACACTTTCTGCAATTTGTTTACTGTATATCGCTGCCAAAGGAAGTTTGAGATTTTTAAATTAACAGCGCTGGTCCACAAAGTTGTTCTTCAACTGCTACAGAATGTTTATCTTGAAGAGACCTTCTTCACAACACGAAGTAATTTACTGACACTATCGAGAATCTCTTATATAAAATCATTAATCGTGGTAGCTATCGTCACTTGCAGAGACTTATGCAGGTAGGCCTATATATTAATTTAGCTGTAAGACATTTTCCATCACTAAAAAAAATAGACTTCATGATTAATCTAACGTCAGGTAATTCAGTGAAATATTTTACTTACCGATATATATTTGGGGACAGCCCACCCCTCCAGACTAGGACATATTTTAATGCCTTCTATGTAATGAATTACAAATTTGCACAATATTCTAGTTCACAGTTTAAAATTGAGAAAATGTAATCCCACTATTTTGCTATCTATTGCTAGTCAATTATGTTAATGATTTAAACTATTGACAACATGTTTAAGAACATATGAAGTGGGAAGCGTTTAAAATCTTTTAAAAAATGTATGTACAGTACTGTGCTTAATACGAGTTAGGCCTAATGTATGTACTCTACTGTACTTAATACGTTGTTAAAAAAATCTTTCTGATTTTACATTTCTGGATTGCAATGAGATGTAAAATATATCTTACAGTATGTCTTTAAAAATGTAGAGTTTTGACATAGGCTAGATTTAGGTTTATGTTAAGTTGTGTGCTTAACTGTTTGGGTTTATTTGAAGTTTTTGACTGTAGTAGTAAACAAAAAATCACGTTTCAAAGGCATGTGGAAATGCGGGTGCATGAACGTTTTATCATTTTTATACAAATGGTAATTTGGAGCTTCAAGGAATTTTCCTGTGCTAAGTTTAAACAAGAAGAATGACTTTGTTCAGATAATTTTGTACAGTGGACATATATATGTATGGCATATTATATCATACGTTTGCTTCTGGCCAGTGCCAGTTTGGCTGGTAAATACTTTTGTCTGTGTTCCATTTGGTGGGGGTGGGGGGGAACCCTCGATTCACGTGCAGTTGCAGATTTTTTTCTCTCTCCAAATGTTAAGCCACACAAAACAAGCAAAGTTGGGTTGCAAATGCATCGTTTTGATTGGGTCGTCAGCCAAGCAGGAAAAACATTTAATTGCAACTGCATAGCAACTGTATGACAGCGGGAAAAGCAGGCACGAAAGTTTATCAGCTCAATCGGCCGACTGCTATGCATATTTCCATAAAATATTTTTTGCTATGCTGTAGTACGTTGTAGTCAGAAGATCTATAGTAAGGTACTGTGCACCCCTGTTTAACTTTTTATTTTTACTGTACTGTATTACAATATATGAGTTTAGGCCGGCTGTAATATACGGTACATTAGTTTACATTATTTTACTTTTCATATCGTAAGTTGCCAGAGAATAGTGTTTTGTATTGAGCGTATAACATTTCAAGTTGGTTTATTTTTGTGAACTTGTTCAATATTTTAAGTTACTCGTAATGAAATATAAAAATAAATAAAGTCATGAATCTGATCAAAACGAATCATATACATGTACGCCCATTGTATTCCCTCACTCGGCGGTCCGAGCCCATGCAATTATGCTGTCTCCTGTAACTTATATCCTCTTTTACTTGTTTCACTATCTATCATGAATCATGGAAATACTGTACAGGTGAAAATGCCATATTGATGAGCTTGATAGTTTAAGACGTATAGTCCATGTATCAATAACATAAATGTAAAATTTGGAAAAACAGAACAGGCTGAGTAGGAGCCGTTGACATTGGATTGGCCCAACTATACCTTTGATATTACTATATAAATATATCTTAAGAATTAATTATGTAGACATTTATTTAATTTATATGTCAATTATAAAACCATGGCAGCCACTAAGCCAAGTCAGTTTTCCCCATTTACTATTTTTTATTTATTTATTATTAAACAATAAAACAAACTGGTGATTTTATTGTTTTAAATGAATCCCAATTTTGGTGTTTGTGAAATAGACACAGATTCCAGGTGCAGGGAAAATGGTAGAAATAATATAATATCCCCTGTCAGATTTTGTTTTAAAGTTATATAGCCCACTATTGTGTGCAAGTGGATCTTTCAAACTGGAGGCCACAGAGATTGCTACATCAATCAATCTTGCTACAGTCCGCCACTGATGAAGTAACTTCATAATTGTATTTGTTATCTTGTGCAGGATGAAAGTATACAAGATGGGCCAAAGTAGATGAAGACCAAGTGCTTATCTATTTCAAGCCTTATATACAAGGTGAAAGCAGAAAACAAATGCCAGGTGAGATAGCCAACCTCTTTTGATTTTACAGGGATGATTGTAATGGTGCCATACATATATTGAATATTTAGTTTTCTTATACATTCTGTCTGAGTCCGTTCAAAGTAAACACTCCCGCCCCCAATAGCATAATCCTTTGGCATTTTACTATATTTTTAGTTTCTTTATTGGGGTGGGGTGTTTGGGTATCCATATGAATTTTCCTGACAATTGGATAAGTTTGACGTGGGTCTGACATAGGGTCAGATGTAGAGGTGGGATGCTAAGAAATTCTCATGGTATGATAACTATCAGAAAAATACCACGATTATCATATAATTATATTGCAGTGTAATTTTTAATATAAAATATTCAACTGGTTTTCAAATATGCCGATTAACACAAATCTACACACCTGTACTTTATTGGGTACCAGTATCTTTGCCTTCAGTCAGATTTATCAAGGTATTTGCATCAAAATGGGATTTACATCCTTTTTGTGAAGAAAACAATGTGTTAATATTGCTAGTAACAAACAATAATTTAGGCATACAGTACTTTTGAGTCTCTTAAAAGCCCTTTCACAAATGGTCGTTTGGTGCATGCTGAAGTGCGGTTCAGTTCATTTGCAGGCATAAATGAAACATCCAAAACAAATTGATTCTCCCCAGAATTTGCACCAAACCAATCGGCCTGAGACTACTTGTAAATACACAGACTGAAATGCCAGCTCTGCACAAGCCACACTTTGAGCTCAAGCTGATGTGTTGAAGTGATAATACCATCGTTCAGAGCCCAACGAAAATATTACCATTTGGGTATTACAAGATTTTTTTCAATGACACACAGTAGTATTCTTTTGGTCTATCCATATATTTCAATAGATGAACCTATATTAATATAAGAACATAATAACGTTTACAAACGAGAGGAGGCCATTCAGACACACACTAAGACACACACACACTCACACACACTGAGACACGCACACACTCACACACACGAGACACACACACACACTGAGACACACACATTCTCACACTCACACCGAGACACACACACACGCAGAAACACACACTCACACACACTGAGATACACACACTCACACACTGAGACACACACTCACACACACTGAAACTTACACACAGACACAAACTCACACACTGAGACACAATCACACACATTGAGACAGACACACACACATACAAAGACACGCACACACTGAGACACACACACTGAGACACACACACACTGAGACAAACACTCACACACACTGAGACACACTCACACATACTGAGACACACACACACACTGACACTGACACACACACACTGACACTGACACACACACACGCAGACACACACACACTGACACACACACACAATGAGACACAAACACTGAGACACACAAACACACGCACACTGAGACACTCACACAGACAAACACACACTGAGACACACACACAAAGACACGGTCACACAGACACACACACACTGAGACACACACACACACTGAGACACACACACACACTGAGATACACACACTCACTCGCACTGAGACACACACACACACTCACACACACTGAGTCACACACATTCTCACACACACTGAGACACACACGAAGACACACACACACACACTGAGACACACACTGAGACACACCACACTGAGACACACCACACTGAGACACACTCACACACACTGAGACACACGCACACACTGAGACACACACACACACACGCAGACACACACACACACACTAAGACACACACACACACTGAGACACACACGCAAACACAAACACACACAAGACACACACTAAGAAACACTCACACACACTCTGACACACAGACACACACTAGTCATTGTATTTATCTTGCTCTTATTGTATTATTACCTGTACTGTAACACTTGAAATGTATTTGCTTACGATTGTAAGTCGCCCTGGGTAAGGTCGTCTGCTAAGAAATAAATAATAATAATAATAATGAGACACACACACTAAGACACACACACACTGAGACACACACGCAGACACACACACGCACACTGAGACACACACACACTCACACACTGAGACGCACACACACTGAGACACACACACTCACACACTGAGACACACACATACAGACACACACTCACGCACACTGAGACACACACACTGACACACACTGAGACACACAGACACACACACTGAGACACACAAACTCACACACACTGAGACACACACACTTACACACAGACACACAGACACAGACTCACACACTGAGACACACACACTCACACAGACACGCACACACAGACACGCACACTCACACACTGAGGCACACACTCACACTGAGACACTCACACACTGACACACACTGAGACACACACACTCACACACAGTGAAACACACACAGACACACACACACTGACACACACACACGCAGAAACACACACTCACACACACTGAGACACACACAAACACACACTCACACACACTGAGACACACTCACACATACTGAGACACACACACACACTGACACTGACACACACACACACACACTGACACTGACACACACACACAGACACACACACACACTGAGACACACACACTTACACACTGAGATACACACACTTACACACAGACACACATTCACACACTGAGACATACACACTGAGGCACACACACACTGAGACACACTGATACACACTCACAAACACTGAGACACACACTCACACAAACTGAGACACACAGACTCACATACACTGAGACACAGACACTGACAGACACTGACACACACACTCACACACTAAGACACATACACTGAGACACACACACACTGAGACACACGCACACACTGAGATACACACACTTACACACAGACACACACTCACACACACTGACACACACACACTGAGACACACTCACATAGACACGCACACTCAGACACTCTGAGACACACTCACACACACTGAGACACAGACACTGAGACACGCACACACTGACACACACTAAGACACACACACACTCACACACACTGAGACACTCACACACTGACACACACTGAGACACACACACTCACACACAGTGAAACACACACAGACACACACACACTGACACACACACGCAGAAACACACACTCACACACACTGAGACACACACAAACACACACTCACACACACTGAGACACACTCACACATACTGAGACACACACTGACACTGACACACACACACACACACTGACACTGACACACACACAGACACACACACACACTGAGACACACACACTTACACACTGAGATACACACACTTACACACAGACACACATTCACACACTGAGACACACACACTGAGACACACACACACTGAGACACACTGATACACACTCACAAACACTGAGACACACACTCACACAAACTGAGACACACAGACTCACATACACTGAGACACAGACACTGACAGACACTGACACACACACTCACACACTAAGACACATACACTGAGACACACACACACTGAGACACACGCACACACTGAGATACACACACTTACACACAGACACACACTCACACACACTGACACACACACACTGAGACACACTCACATAGACACGCACACTCAGACACTCTGAGACACACTCACACACACTGAGACACAAAGACACGCACACACTGAGACACACACACTGAGACACACACACACTGAGACAAACACTCACACACTGAGACAAACACACTCACACTGAGACACACACACTTACACACAGACACACACACTGAGACACACACACTTACACACAGACGCACACTGAGACACACACACACACTGAGACACACACACACACTGAGACACAATCACACACTGAGATACACACACTCACTGCACTGAGACACACAGACACACTCACACACACTGAGTCACACACACACTGAGACACACACATTCTCACACACACTGAGACACACACACACACTAAGACACACACACACACACTGAGACACACACTGAGACACACCACACTGAGACACACCACACTGAGACACACTCACACACACTGAGACACACGCACACACTGAGACACACGCACACACTAAGACACACACACACTGAGACACACCACACTGAGACACACTCACACACACTGAGACACACGCACACACTGAGACACACACACACACTGAGATACACACACTCACTCGCACTGAGACACACAGACACACTCACACACACTGAGTCACACACACACTGAGACACACACATTCTCACACACACTGAGACACACACACACACTAAGACACACACACACACACACTGAGACACACTGAGACACACCACACTGAGACACACTCACACACACTGAGACACACGCACACACTGAGACACACACACACACACACATGCAGACACACACACACACACTAAGACACACACACACACTGAGACACACGCAGACACAAACACACACAAGACACACACTAAGAAACACTCACACACACTCTGACACACAGACACACACTAGTCATTGTATTTATCTTGCTCTTATTGTATTATTACCTGTACTGTAACACTTGAAATGTATTTGCTTACGATTGTAAGTCGCCCTGGGTAAGGGCGTCTGCTAAGAAATAAATAATAATAATAATAATAATAATAATAATGAGACACACACACTAAGACACACACACACTGAGACACACACGCAGACACACACACGCACACTGAGACACACACACAGTAAGACACACACACACACACTCACACACTGAGACGCACACACACTGAGACACATACACTCATACACTGAGACACACACATACAGACACACACTCACGCACACTGAGACACACACACTGACACACACTGAGACACACAGACACACACACTGAGACACACAAACTCACACACACTGAGACACACACACTTACTCACAGACACACAGACACAGACTCACACACTGAGACACACACACTCACACAGACACGCACACACAGACACGCACACTCACACACTGAGGCACACACACACACTGAGACACTCACACACTGACACACACTGAGACACACACACTCACACACAGTGAAACACACACAGACACACACACACTGACACACACACACGCAGAAACACACACACTGAGACACACACACACAGACAGAGACACACTCACACACTAACACACACACACTCACTGAAACTTACACAGACACACACACACACAGACACACACTCACACATACTGAGACACACACACTGACACTGACACACACACACACACACTGACACTGACACACACACACACACACACACACACACTGACACACACACACACTGAGACACAAACACTGAGACACACAAACACACACGCACACTGAGACACACACACAGACAAACACACACACTGAGACGCACACACAGACACACACACTCACTGAGACACACACACTCACACACACAAAGACACGCACACACTGAGACACACACACTGAGACAAACACTCACACACTGAGACAAACACACTCACACTGAGACACACACACTTACACACAGACACACACACTTACACACAGACACACACTGAGACACACACACACTGAGACACACACACACACTGAGACACACACACACACTGAGACACACTCACACACTGAGATACACACACTCACTCGCACTGAGACACACAGACACACTCACACACACTGAGTCACACACACACTGAGACACACACATTCTCACACACACTGAGACACACACACACACTAAGACACACACACTGAGACACACACTGAGACACACCACACTGAGACACACTGAGACACACCACACTGAGACACACTCACACACACTGAGACACACGCACACACTGAGACACACACACACACGCAGACACACACACACACACAAAAGACACACACACACACTGAGACACACACGCAGACACAAACACACACAAGACACACACTAAGAAACACTCACACACACTCTGACACACAGACACACACTAGTCATTGTATTTATCTTGCTCTTATTGTATTATTACCTGTACTGTAACACTTGAAATGTATTTGAGATACATTCAACATTGGTTTTACTTGGTCTATTCAGTGTATAATCTTTTGACAGACTCAATTACTAGAGAAACTCTTAGAAAAGTAAGTGTGGTTCTTAAGGAGTTTGTAAACCAAACTGAGACCAGTACTTCCAAGCTTTCGAAATAGCTCTTCCGATCTTCTTGATAGGGTTGCCCTTGTTGGTAAAGAAAAACGTGGTTGGTTTGTAGTTTGTGTCTCATTGCGGCATACCGCAAGAGCCATTGATGCTCCAGGGTGCTCACCACCAACACCGCTTTCGAAGGTCCCTGCCGTTTTGTGGTTACTCACCTGTTGGTGGGGGTAAAGAAAAGGAGACATTATAAAAGGTCCCACTGTATTGTATATCAAAATAGAGAGCTGAAATACACAGCAAACAAAAAATTATAATTCCCCAATGTCATAATTATTTTACACCAGTAGATGGCAGCAGCCCCTAAGAAGTGTAGTCGACAAACAGGAAAATAAAAGAAACGGGTCACACACACACATGGGGGATAAGTTAAAACAGAAACACACAAATAGAGAGTCTGAACTCACGGTCACGGTGGCTTCTTGGCTCGGGGCTTGAAGGTCCATGCTCTGTATAGGAGGAGGAGGAGGAGGAGGAGGTGGAGAGAGAGTCATCATCGGATGCCGAGGACGGCGACAGGTATGTGCCGCTACAAGATGTGCTACTCTCTGGGCGTACCGAGCCAGTCTCAGTAGCTGCCGAGGTGTCCTCTGTGGCTAGTAGCTGTCGTCGCAGTCCTGTGACAGTCGGCAGCGTTTTTATACATGCATGCTGGCTCCATTCCCGAGGGCATTAAAGTCAGCGGAGCCGACTCTTGGTGAACACCCGTGTCTGGGCTGAGAGTATGCGTTTTCTCGGTCGACTCATGTCTTTCCTCCTGCATCCAATTATCAGTGACGTTGCTTGTGGACCTTCGGTCAACTGTGGCTTTAGCCTTGGACATGAGTGCAGCATACTCTGGGTTAACTATCTGAATATCGTGCATCCTGTGCAAGTGTCGATCCAGTCGGGCAATATTTCTGGCAGGGCAGCCCTCCAATGGACAATTTAACCTTATGGGTGTTCTATAAAAAGAAAAAAAACACTCAATTAAAACACAAAATCTAACTTTAAAAATAAAATAAGAAATAAACGTAAAAGGTATTTAACAAACAGAAAGAAAGTTACAATACATTAACACGCTTACTTATCCGTGGTATGGTGTCCAACAGAGCAGGTTTTTCCGCGTCCATCACTGTCTCACGCTCTAGCTTTAAAGCCTGATGAAAGAGTACACCACTGTCTGACGATCCGGCTTTATATCCTGATGGACGAGTCCACTGTTAATTGGACATGACCACTTCCAGTGCTTGCTTAATTAGAAGTTGGACGGGATTACCCGAAGTTGCAGCCAACAAGGAGGCTGGTTTTTCGGCTGCGTGGGATCGGTGAAAATAGCCGAGAATAAAGCTCCTCCCCACTGAGGCTTCGGCAGATCTCCGAAAACACCTGCTCGTCCCCCGCGGAGCTGCACGGGGTTAGCGGGGTCCCGTGTCCCGAGGGAACATCAATTAAATGCACGTCCCCTGTTCCCCGGGTGCACGAGTGTTATGGGGCCGGGCTGGAGTTCCGCGAGCTCGGGGTGAACACTTGCACAAGCTTGTCACCATTTCTCAACTTTTTTTACTTAATACAAAAATGCAGTTTCTGCTCAATTTGTAATGAAGCAGTACTTGTTATATGATCCTGATAGTAATCGTCATATAAACAGAGCCTTCTGAGGACACAGACGTTTTAGGTGTTAACCCTAATATTTGCAGCAGCAGTGATGCAACTTTTTTTACCTAATACAAAAATGCAGTTTCTGCTCAATTTGTAATAAAGTAAATAAATAATGTTCCAATGGTCATTTCAAATGTGCTGCAAGTTTAAAATCGTCTGGAACTTAAACACTGATGCCTTTTTAATTGTATTGTTTTTGAAAAAGTTGAAAGGCTGGGAGAATCTTCTGTGGAGAAGATCTTCCCTCCCTTTCAACATTAATTCTCAAACTGAATGCAGTAGGGATTCAAGGAAATGCATGCACATGGATTAGGGAGTGGTTAACATGTAGAAAACAGAAAGTACTAATTAGAGGAGAAACCTCAAAATGTAGTGAGATAGCCAGGGGTGTACCACAGGGATCACTATTAGGTCCTCTGCTATTCCTAATCTACATTAATGATTTAGAGTCTGGTATAGTAAGCAAGCTTGTTAAATTTGCAGACGACACAAAAATAGGAGTGGCGGCAAACACTGTTGTAGCAGCAAAGGTCATTCAAAATGATCTAGAAAGCATTCAGAACTGGGCAGACACATGGTAAATAACATTTAATAGAGAAAAGTGTAAAGTTTTGCATGCAGGCAATAAAAATGTGCATTATAAATATCATATGGGAGATACTGAAATTGAAGAAGGGAACTATGAAAAAGACCTAGGAGTTTATGTTGACTCAGAAATGTCTTCATCGAGACAATGTGAGGAAGCAATAAAAAGGCCAACAAGATGCTCGGATATATTGGAGAAGTGTTGAATTTAAATCAAGGGAAGTAATGTTAAAACTTTACAATGCATTAGTAAGACCTCACCTAGAATATTGTGTTCAGTTCTGGTCACCTTGTTACAAAAAGGATATTGCTGCTCTAGAAAGAGTGCAAAGAAGATAGTTAATCTTCCCTCTGACATTCTCCATTGACAAATTGAGGGATGCGCACCAGGCTGCACACCCGCCGCTCCAGATTCGGGGATCTGAACCCGACTCTCTTCGATCGGCCGGGGCGACGGAGGCAATCACCCCTCCTTTTCAGAACGGCGTTCGCCTTATCTCTTAGGATCGACTGACCCATGTTCAATTATTTTCTGTTTTGTATTTGTAATTAATTTAGAACAATTTGTAGATTTTATTTTTCACTTTGACATTATGGACTTTTTTGTGTTGATCAGTGGCAAAAACTCGTAATTAAATCAATTTTGAATTCCATGTTGTAACACAATAAAATGTGGAAAAGTCCAAGGGGGTGAATACTTTTGAGAGCCACTGTAAATAATAATAATAATAATAATAATAATAGTCATGTAGCTTAATTCTGACTCTGGTCATGTTTGAGACCTTTTGGGGAAATAATGCAGTTTTGTGTCAATTTTAAACCCTCCTAGACCATTCTGTTCAATAAAGTTGATTTAAGTGCACAGCAAAACCAGCTGCTTTGAGGCTGCATACCTCCATAAATAGGAAAGTCCCATACATATTGCAAACATGCTCTACTCCACAGTGATCAGACCTACAATTTGAAACCATTTGGGGAAAAATGGAGCATTGTGTCAATTTTAAACCCTCCTAGACTATTCTGTTCAATAAAGTTGATTTGACTGCACAGCAAAAACCAGCTTGCTTTAAGGCTCCATACCTCCATAAATAGGAAAGTTCCACACATATTGCAAACATGCTCTACTCCACAGTGATCAGACCTACAATTTGAAACCATTTGGGGAAAAATGGAGCATTGTGTCAATTTTAAACCCTCCTAGACTATTCTGTTCAATAAAGTTGATTTGACTGCACAGCAAAACCAGCTTGCTTTAAGGCTCCATACCTCCATAAATAGGAAAGTTCCACACATATTGCAGAAATGCTCTAGCCCACAGTAATCAGACCTACAATTTAGGACCAGTTAGCAAAACCAGTTAACTTTGAGGCTGCATAGCTGTGGAAATTAAACATTGCTGCCTTTTTAAATGTATTGTTTTGAAATAAGTTGAAAGGGAGGAAGATCTTCTCCACAGAAGATCCTCCCAGCCTTTCAACTTATTTCAAAACAACTTTACTTTCCAAAATGAACATTTGTCATTCAAAAGTCCTACAGCATAATACCCCTTGGGGTTCAGTTTCCAGAACCCCTCACATGTACACATTTTCATGATTGATAGTGATGCATCCCTCTTTCCATTGCACAGTGAAACACAGACGTTTTAAGTGTTAACCTTATTCATTGCAACACCATTGATGCAGTTGTAAAGCTTTTAACCAATTGTCAACATTTCCTTGAAGTTGTAATGAAGCTACCATTAGATGTATTTCTACAATATATGAACCCTACTGCCACAGGTGTGAATGGCAGCTAGTTTTATGAAGTATGACATTAATGGCTTAGTCCAAAACAAAATATATGGTGTTAATTAAATTTTAGATTAATAGATGTAATGAAGCTAAGATAAGATTTGTTTTTAATTATCACAGAACTAAAATATATAACCATGGCTGTTAATATTTGGGGAGTGCATTAAAAATAACACACACACACACACACACACACACACACACACATATATATATTTTTCAACTTTTTTATTTAATACAAAAATGCAGTTTATGGTCAGCAGTGCTTGTTATAAGATCCTGATAGTAATCGTAATATAATCGGAGCCTTCTGAGGACCCAGACGCTGTTAACCAGAGTGACTTACAGTCATAAACAAAAATACATTTCAAGAATCACAGTACAAGTATTCATACATAATTCATAAATTCTGACTATGGTCATGTTACTGAAACCTGACTATGGTCATGTTGGCTAATTCTGGCTATGGTCATGTCGGCTAATTCTGACTATGGTCATGTTACTGAAACCTGACTACGGTCATGTCGGCAAATTCTGCCTGTGGTCTATATCAACCAACACCTTTTCTGGGGTCTGATGAGCGCCGGCATCGGGCCTTAACCCGCATATGGGGATGCGCACCAGGCCGCACACCCTTCGCCTTTCTGGTGCTCCGCCACGACCTGAAATAACAAATGGATACGCCATGTGAATATGCTGTATATCTAAACATAGCGATGGTTCCCTCTTTCACTAGCACACTGAAACACACTGAGACACTGATAGTAATCGTAATACAATCAGAGCCTTCTGAAGACACAGACGCTGTTACCCAGAGAGACTTACAGTCATAAACAAAAAATGGATACGCCATGTGAATATGCTGTATATCTAAACATAGCGATGATTCCCTCTTTCACTAGCACACTGAAACACACCAAGACACACTGAGACACAGACGTTTTATTTAATACAAAATGCAGTTTCTGCTCAATTTCTAATAGAGCAGTACTTGTTATATGATCCTGATAGTAGTCGTAATACAATCAGAGGCTTCTGAGGACACAGGCGCCGTTACCCAGAGCGACTTACAGTCATAAGCAAAACAATGGATACGCCATGTGAATATGCTGTATATCTAAACATAGCGATGGTTCCCTCTTTCACTAGCACACTGAAACATACTGAGACACACTGAGGAACACAGACGTTTTAGGTGTTAACCCAACTATTTGCAGCAGCAGTGTTGCAATTCTAAAGCTTGTCACCATTTTTCAACTTTTTTTTCTTAATTCAAAAATACAGTTTCTGCTCAATTTGTAATGAAGCAGTACTTGTTATATGATCCTGATAGTAATCGTCATATAAACAGAGCCTTCTGAGGACACAGACGTTTTAGGTGTTAACCCAACTACTTGCAGCAGCAGCGATGCAATCTTAAAGCTTGTCACCATTTTTCAACTTTGTTTTTTTAATTTAATACAAAATGCAGTTTCTGCTCAATTTCTAATAGAGCAGTACTTGTTATATGATCCTGATAGTAATCGTAATACAATCAGAGCCTTCTGAGGACACAGACGCCGTTAACCAGAGCGACTTACAGTCATAAACAAAAGAATACCTCACAGTACAATCACAGTACAAGTATTCATACACATAAGAGCAAGAGAAAATACAATGACTTCAGTTCTAGTAAGTACAAGTATATGACAAAGTATGATTCAATAAGAGCAGATAATAGTGTCAGTGATAGTTAATCTTCCCTCTGACATTCTCCATTGACAAATTGAGGGATGCGCACCAGGCCGCAACGGAGGCCATCGCCTCCCTTTCACAGGTTTGACTGTGGTGCTGAACTGTAAGATCGCAATGTACATATTTCTATTTTTTAGTTTGTATTTTTTTTTTTTGTTACTCACACCTACTGTCCACTCCAATGTCTATCCCACCAAGCCCAGGCAGAGGGCACATCCCAGGTGGACAGGATCCGTTCTCTTATTTGTTTTTATTTATTGATTTATTTGTTGTTTTTTTGTTGTTGTTTTTATTTATTTATGTATTTATCTTTCTCTGAAATAGATCAATATAGCAGCTATTTACATTATACAACAAAAGCAGAAATAACATCTACCGCGACTGGATACAGAAAACAAATAAAACATCTTAACAGCCTAAAACTTAAACACTTCAGAGAATAAAAACAAAATACAGCCAAACCTGCTGTTTGAATCCGTAATATTTACAATGCGGAGTGCATCAGCATCATAACAAACGCCATCTTGCGACAAACTGTAGTGGTGTTGATTTCTCTTGCACTTGATTCATTGTCGAATCCTTGAGATGTTGCGTTTCATCCGCAATTCGTGATCGACTTGGCTCCCTGTTTTAAGTTGATTAGGCTGTCTTGTAGGCGGTCCTACAGGGAGCGCCTAGTTAAATTTATGCACGAAACAGGTGGAAAATCCAACAGAAAAGATGTTCGAATGTCGGTGTTTCAAATGAATGAATCACTCACTATTTAAGAAAAAAATGTATACACGAAATTCTCTGTAAACATTTCTAAAAAAATCTAAACACTGACACTGATGAACAGCGGCCTCTGCTTCCAGTTATTTTTAGTTTTTATATGCCCAGCGAAAAAAGGAAAACAACTGACTTTCTCATAAATGTGTTGTTTTTTCAGTAAAATCAAACTGCGAACATTAAAACCAGGAAATTACATATATGTTATTTATTGATACAGCATGTTTAAAACGGAGACTATAAAGTATCAAAATGTAATTTTAAATGTATTGATAATTATGTCTTTGAGAAATGTATAGATTATTTTTATAATTAATGTAGCCTTTTTTTTTTTTGGTATGTGTGTAAATCTGTAACTTTATTATTATGTGTTTATTTAGCAGACGCCTTTATCCAAGGCGACTTACAGAGACTAGGGTGTGTGAACTCTGCATCAGCTGCAGTCATTTACAGCAACGAGACGAGCACAAGGAGGTCAAGCGACTGGGGGATTTGAACCGGGAACCTCCTAGTTACAGCCCTTTAACCACTGGGCCACACAGCCTCCTTTTAGAGCAGGGGTGTCAAACTCGTTTCGTTTGATCTGATACCCTGGCGCTTGGCGGGCCGAGTGACAGTTATAAATACAAAGATGAACCCAAAACCTCAAAGTTATTGTGTTTAACAAAAATGATCATACATAGCATATTTACATTCCCCTAAATAGCACATATTGATTATTTTACTCACCATCACCTCTTAGAACACGTGTGCAAACATGCCTTCGCATGAGCAACACAGATTTTCATGTTGCTGTGATTGCTGTCAATCGGTGATCACGTGGGTGAGACAGCTGTGCGTCAGCTGGTTCGAGTAGACGACACCAGTGATACCAGAACAAGGTTCTGTAGTGACAAGTGTCATCGTGTCTTTATCTGTGAAGAGAAAGGTGGAACAAGAGTGCCGTGTGTTTCAAGAGAAATGGGGAATTTAATATTTCTTTGAGGGCATGAATGGAAAGCCAATGTGATCAATTTGTAAGCAACATGTGTCTGTTGTGAAATAATACAACATTAAAAGACACTGTGAAGCAAACCATGGCAAGAAACGTGATAAATATACAGGAACGGTGCGTGAAGATAAATACTCTGAATTAGTCATTAAAAAGCAGCAATTGATGTCTACTAATGCGTGTAGCATAAGTGATGCTGCTGTTAAGGCAAGCCATGTGATTGTTCACAAAATAGCTGTTTCTTCAAAACCATTTTCTGATGGAGAGTTTGCTGCTAAAATGCTGCTAAAAGCTGCTGAAATAGTGTGTCCTGAGAAGCTGCAATCTTTCTCCGTCATGAACATCAACAAATCAAAATGTTATTCTCAACTTAACTCAATACTCAAGATATCCTCAGCCCAGTCATTTGCTCCAGATGTTGATGGGCTGGTTCAAGCAAAGGTTCCCGGTATCAGGAGCAGCAGTAGCAGTCACTAATGTTCTTTGCCTTTATCTTTGTGAGTGCTAAATAAAAAAAACTGATGAGTACTCTGGAATTTTTTTCGTGCTGGTACGAACATAGAATGTTGATGTTTTGGATATTCATTCAAGATGTAGATATTTGTTCGGATATTCGTTTAAAAAAAAAAAGTTATCAAAGCCGTTATGTAACACTGTATTAAAATATCCCAGAAGTAATAAGGGCCTTACTTTACCCTTGTGGCTACAAAACAAAGAAAGCAATACAGTAGTTAAATCTTGTAAATATTTCAAGTAAAAACAAAGTAGACAACACTTTAAAAAAAAAAAAAATCACTGCCCTTGTTGTGTGTTCGCAGTAAACAATGTGGTCATAAACACGTTTTCATAAAGTAAAGTCATAACATTGGTTTTAACCTGAATAAACACTTCAAATAAAATAAACGTTAAAAAGAGAGCATTGTACAATTAAAAAATACTCACTGTGTTATTATTATTATTATTTATTTAATTATTTTTTTGCATTCCACTTAACAAAATGTAGGATTGTATCATGAAAGAAAATTAAAACGTTGATTAATATACGAGTTTTGCAAGTATGACCTGTATCATAATATTGCAGACAGAAACGGACCCCGATTGTAGCGGCGGTAAGAATCCAAGAGTACAACTTTTATCTTCCAAAATAGAAAGCTCTTTTATTTATCAAATCGAGTGAACAGCAACACTCGGGCTGATCTTAGCTGACAGTCAGAGCGCCCCAGGAGAACGCCCCCACTGCCCCGTGCCTGACAATGGGGTACCGGCAGGACACCCCGTCCAGCGTTGCCAGATCTGAAATGTGGAAATATCGTACTGGACCCTCAAAATTATCGTATTTTCAGAAAAATGATCGTACACTGTAAAACTTTAAGAATATATGTGTTATTTTTCCATCCTTAATATGTGACATCATATTACCTGATCAACTGCATCACAAGCACTGAAATGAACAAAAAAAGCACTGCACTGAACTACTGGACACCGAAGTGATCACAAGTCATTGTGTTTAACTATTTGTTCTATTGCAATTTCCCTTACATGTTTGAATTTAAAAAACGACATACAACACACACGTCATCTTGTGGTAACGCCCACCTAGTACAGTTAACATCATAACGAGACTATTAGATGTTATTATAATACAGAAACGTTAAACAACTTTTTTTTTTTTTAAGGTTTTCTAATAGTTTTATCCTGATTTCACGTCAACGTTCCAGCGGGAAAGCTGATTGGCTGTTGGCACTCAATCGTTTTCTAAATTATAATATAACTGTATAATTTTACTCACCAATATTACACCAATATTACATTTTGTCGAATTCCACTTCGGTATCGCTGTTATTTTACTGAGCTAAACTTGGTCGTCACACGCCTCTACCGCACCGCCTTCGCACCTGCCTGCGCTGAAACTACTACTTAGGGTGCGTTCACGGAGATCATTCTGCGCAGATTCTGTGCAGAATCTGACCAATTTAGCCAATGCTCTTCTATGAATTGGTCAGATTCTGCACAGAATCTGCGCAGAATGATCTCCGTAAACGCACCCATAGCGTCTCAGCAGCCGATGACGTCACGTGAAAAGCCTCAGTAGTACACAATGTGCTGTAGTTGGCTGTGCTGCTGAAGGGAGAGACGTGGTGACGTAGCTCATAATCTGCAAAACTGAACGAGAAAAGTTGTAAGTTATTTAAATATGCCTGAATAATTGTATATTTGGCCAATGTTTGCAATTATTGATCGTACATCGTACAAGGGTTGAAATTATCGCACAAATACGATCATTATCGCACGCCTGGCAACGCTGCCCCGTCCCTCCCCGCGTCTCCAGCAGAGTAAATCTCGCTGCCGTCCTCCGCGACAATAGAGATAGAATCTCACACAGATCAAATCATTTGCTAGAAGGGAACACGCGGATATCACGTGACTAACACGCTGTCACCGCCCATCTTTCATCCGAAGTGTCACGCGGAATTATTTGAGACACGTGATCAGTCCTCTCTCATTGGTTAACGCCCGTCGCTGGATGTTTCCACAGCGTGATTTGTACCATAGTTGAGAGAACCGTTTTTCCAATATTTTTTGTTAAACTTGTTATTGCAAAGTAAAATTTGAAATTTGAAAAACACCAAACCCGGTAGCCGATTCCAGAAAAAAGACAACGTTTTTCCTAACACTAAAAGGTAAGTGCTGAGTTATTTATTACACAAAGTGAAATGTATGTATTTGTAAATCTCCATGGATATGCATGAACATTCTCGTGTGTGTGGGGTCGGATTGACAGGCTCAATAAACCCTGTGAACGGGGTAGCATCTGGTGAAATACTTTTTGAGATACAGCGTGGCGATGAAAACTGTTTTAAAAAAGAAAAGAAAAATTAAGACGCTTTTGTATACAGCTGTATCTCAAAAAGTACTGCTAATTAAGGAACCACACATAGTCCCGGAGTGTAGATGTGCAACGGGGTATATATTTTCGGAGGGGTCCTGGTTTTACCGAAATTGAACCAAAAAGATAACTGTCTGACGTCAGTGCCTGGTAGCGTTGCTTTCGACCGTTCATTTCACTGAATAAATAGGGAGGCATTGAATAGCCTATAGTTCAGCTCACACGGGTCAGATCTGTGTTTCTGTCCGGATAAAACTGGTAATCAGTGATAATAATTATTTCTGATAGTTCTGATAGTCTAATAGTTATTTCTGAGATGTATTAGTTGATTGGTGCAAGTGCAGTGTTGCAACGTTTTGTTACTGTATGTAAAGTCTGATTGGATAGTCAGATTTTCATGACCATTTAAACAACCCCCACCACTACGCACATCTTGAGCGCCCTGTGGCCCCCCAAGGTTTGGAAATGTCCTTATCTGGCCCGCGAGAGAATGTAATTGAGTACCACTGCTGTAAATGGTTATGATCTTGTATAGCGTAGGTTCTAAAAAAAAAAAAGTGAGAAGATAATGTTTTGCCAAATAGAATAAAATACAAATGCATACTATTATATGTATGCGTGTTATATATTCCATATTTAAGCACATGCATTAAACACTTTCTGCAATTTGTTTACTGTATATCGCTGCCAAAGGAAGTTTGAGATTTTTAAATTAACAGCGCTGGTCCACAAAGTTGTTCTTCAACTGCTACAGAATGTTTATCTTGAAGAGACCTTCTTCACAACACGAAGTAATTTACTGACACTATCGAGAATCTCTTATATAAAATCATTAATCGTGGTAGCTATCGTCACTTGCAGAGACTTATGCAGGTAGGCCTATATATTAATTTAGCTGTAAGACATTTTCCATCACTAAAAAAAATAGACTTCATGATTAATCTAACGTCAGGTAATTCAGTGAAATATTTTACTTACCGATATATATTTGGGGACAGCCCACCCCTCCAGACTAGGACATATTTTAATGCCTTCTATGTAATGAATTACAAATTTGCACAATATTCTAGTTCACAGTTTAAAATTGAGAAAATGTAATCCCACTATTTTGCTATCTATTGCTAGTCAATTATGTTAATGATTTAAACTATTGACAACATGTTTAAGAACATATGAAGTGGGAAGCGTTTAAAATCTTTTAAAAAATGTATGTACAGTACTGTGCTTAATACGAGTTAGGCCTAATGTATGTACTCTACTGTACTTAATACGTTGTTAAAAAAATCTTTCTGATTTTACATTTCTGGATTGCAATGAGATGTAAAATATATCTTACAGTATGTCTTTAAAAATGTAGAGTTTTGACATAGGCTAGATTTAGGTTTATGTTAAGTTGTGTGCTTAACTGTTTGGGTTTATTTGAAGTTTTTGACTGTAGTAGTAAACAAAAAATCACGTTTCAAAGGCATGTGGAAATGCGGGTGCATGAACGTTTTATCATTTTTATACAAATGGTAATTTGGAGCTTCAAGGAATTTTCCTGTGCTAAGTTTAAACAAGAAGAATGACTTTGTTCAGATAATTTTGTACAGTGGACATATATATGTATGGCATATTATATCATACGTTTGCTTCTGGCCAGTGCCAGTTTGGCTGGTAAATACTTTTGTCTGTGTTCCATTTGGTGGGGGTGGGGGAACCCTCAGATTCACGATGCAGTTGCAGATTTTTTTCTCTCTCCAAATGTTAAGCCACACAAAACAAGCAAAGTTGGGTTGCAAATGCATCGTTTTGATTGGGTCGTCAGCCAAGCAGGAAAAACATTTAATTGCAACTGCATAGCAACTGTATGACAGCGGGAAAAGCAGGCACGAAAGTTTATCAGCTCAATCGGCCGACTGCTATGCATATTTCCATAAAATATTTTTTGCTATGCTGTAGTACGTTGTAGTCAGAAGATCTATAGTAAGGTACTGTGCACCCCTGTTTAACTTTTATTTTTACTGTACTGTATTACAATATATGAGTTTAGGCCGGCTGTAATATACGGTACATTAGTTTACATTATTTTACTTTTCATATCGTAAGTTGCCAGAGAATAGTGTTTTGTATTGAGCGTATAACATTTCAAGTTGGTTTATTTTTGTGAACTTGTTCAATATTTTAAGTTACTCGTAATGAAATATAAAAATAAATAAAGTCATGAATCTGATCAAAACGAATCATATACATGTACGCCCATTGTATTCCCTCACTCGGCGGTCCGAGCCCATGCAATTATGCTGTCTCCTGTAACTTATATCCTCTTTTACTTGTTTCACTATCTATCATGAATCATGGAAATACTGTACAGGTGAAAATGCCATATTGATGAGCTTGATAGTTTAAGACGTATAGTCCATGTATCAATAACATAAATGTAAAATTTGGAAAAACAGAACAGGCTGAGTAGGAGCCGTTGACATTGGATTGGCCCAACTATACCTTTGATATTACTATATAAATATATCTTAAGAATTAATTATGTAGACATTTATTTAATTTATATGTCAATTATAAAACCATGGCAGCCACTAAGCCAAGTCAGTTTTCCCCATTTACTATTTTTTATTTATTTATTATTAAACAATAAAACAAACTGGTGATTTTATTGTTTTAAATGAATCCCAATTTTGGTGTTTGTGAAATAGACACAGATTCCAGGTGCAGGGAAAATGGTAGAAATAATATAATATCCCCTGTCAGATTTTGTTTTAAAGTTATATAGCCCACTATTGTGTGCAAGTGGATCTTTCAAACTGGAGGCCACAGAGATTGCTACATCAATCAATCTTGCTACAGTCCGCCACTGATGAAGTAACTTCATAATTGTATTTGTTATCTTGTGCAGGATGAAAGTATACAAGATGGGCCAAAGTAGATGAAGACCAAGTGCTTATCTATTTCAAGCCTTATATACAAGGTGAAAGCAGAAAACAAATGCCAGGTGAGATAGCCAACCTCTTTTGATTTTACAGGGATGATTGTAATGGTGCCATACATATATTGAATATTTAGTTTTCTTATACATTCTGTCTGAGTCCGTTCAAAGTAAACACTCCCGCCCCCAATAGCATAATCCTTTGGCATTTTACTATATTTTTAGTTTCTTTATTGGGGTGGGGTGTTTGGGTATCCATATGAATTTTCCTGACAATTGGATAAGTTTGGCGTGGGTCTGACATAGGGTCAGATGTAGAGGTGGGATGCTAAGAAATTCTCATGGTATGATAACTATCAGAAAAATACCACGATTATCATATAATTATATTGCAGTGTAATTTTTAATATAAAATATTCAACTGGTTTTCAAATATGCCGATTAACACAAATCTACACACCTGTACTTTATTGGGTACCAGTATCTTTGCCTTCAGTCAGATTTATCAAGGTATTTGCATCAAAATGGGATTTACATCCTTTTTGTGAAGAAAACAATGTGTTAATATTGCTAGTAACAAACAATAATTTAGGCATACAGTACTTTTGAGTCTCTTAAAAGCCCTTTCACAAATGGTCGTTTGGTGCATGCTGAAGTGCGGTTCAGTTCATTTGCAGGCATAAATGAAACATCCAAAACAAATTGATTCTCCCAGAATTTGCACCAAACCAATCGGCCTGAGACTACTTGTAAATACACAGTAGTTATTTCTGAGATGTATTAGTTGATTGGTGCAAGTGCAGTGTTGCAACGTTTTGTTACTGTATGTAAAGTCTGATTGGAAAGTCAGATTTTCATGACCATTTAAACAACCCCCACCACTACGTACATCTTGAGCGCCCTGTGGCCCCAAGGTTTGGAAATGTCCTTATCTGGCCTGCCAGAGAATGTAATTGAGTACCA
>CM060291.1:7527010-7557010 GCA_030684275.1 Acipenser oxyrinchus oxyrinchus | reverse complement strand
ATAGCAGAGGACCTAATAGTGATCCCTGTGGTACACCCCTGGCTATCTCACTACATTTTGAGGTTTCTCCTCTAATTAGTACTTTCTGTTTTCTACATGTTAACCACTCCCTAATCCATGTGCATGCATTTCCTTGAATCCCTACTGCATTCAGTTTGAGAATTAATGTTGAAAGGGAGGGAAGATCTTCTCCACAGAAGATTCTCCCAGCCTTTCAACTTTTTCAAAAACAATACAATTAAAAAGGCATCAGTGTTTAAGTTCCAGACGATTTTAAACTTGCAGCACATTTGAAATGACCATTGGAACATTATTTATTTACTTTATTACAAATTGAGCAGAAACTGCATTTTTGTATTAGGTAAAAAAAGTTGCATCACTGCTGCTGCAAATATTAGGGTTAACACCTAAAACGTCTGTGTCCTCAGAAGGCTCTGTTTATATGACGATTACTATCAGGATCATATAACAAGTACTGCTTCATTACAAATTGAGCAGAAACTGCATTTTTGTATTAAGAAAAAAAAGTTGAGAAATGGTGACAAGCTTGTGCAAGTGTTCACCCCGAGCTCGCGGAACTCCAGCCCGGCCCCATAACACTCGTGCACCCGGGGGAACAGGGGACGTGCATTTAATTGATGTTCCCTCGGGACACGGGACCCGGCTAACCCCGTGCAGCTCCGCGGGGGACGAGCAGGTGTTTTCGGAGATCTGCCGAAGCCTCAGTGGGGAGGAGCTTTATTCTCGGCTATTTTCACCGATCCCACGCAGCCGAAAAACCAGCCTCCTTGTTGGCTGCAACTTCGGGTAATCCCGTCCAACTTCTAATTAAGCAAGCACTGGAAGTGGTCATGTCCAATTAACAGTGGACTCGTCCATCAGGATATAAAGCCGGATCGTCAGACAGTGGTGTACTCTTTCATCAGGCTTTAAAGCTAGAGCGTGAGACAGTGATGGACGCGGAAAAACCTGCTCTGTTGGACACCATACCACGGATAAGTAAGCGTGTTAATGTATTGTAACTTTCTTTCTGTTTGTTAAATACCTTTTACGTTTATTTCTTATTTTATTTTTAAAGTTAGATTTTGTGTTTTAATTGAGTGTTTTTTTTTCTTTTATAGAACACCCATAAGGTTAAATTGTCCATTGGAGGGCTGCCCTGCCAGAAATATTGCCCGACTGGATCGACACTTGCACAGGATGCACGATATTCAGATAGTTAACCCAGAGTATGCTGCACTCATGTCCAAGGCTAAAGCCACAGTTGACCGAAGGTCCACAAGCAACGTCACTGATAATTGGATGCAGGAGGAAAGACATGAGTCGACCGAGAAAACGCATACTCTCAGCCCAGACACGGGTGTTCACCAAGAGTCGGCTCCGCTGACTTTAATGCCCTCGGGAATGGAGCCAGCATGCATGTATAAAAACGCTGCCGACTGTCACAGGACTGCGACGACAGCTACTAGCCACAGAGGACACCTCGGCAGCTACTGAGACTGGCTCGGTACGCCCAGAGAGTAGCACATCTTGTAGCGGCACATACCTGTCGCCGTCCTCGGCATCCGATGATGACTCTCTCTCCACCTCCTCCTCCTCCTCCTCCTCCTATACAGAGCATGGACCTTCAAGCCCCGAGCCAAGAAGCCACCGTGACCGTGAGTTCAGACTCTCTATTTGTGTGTTTCTGTTTTAACTTATCCCCCATGTGTGTGTGTGACCCGTTTCTTTTATTTTCCTGTTTGTCGACTACACTTCTTAGGGGCTGCTGCCATCTACTGGTGTAAAATAATTATGACATTGGGGAATTATAATTTTTTGTTTGCTGTGTATTTCAGCTCTCTATTTTGATATACAATACAGTGGGACCTTTTATAATGTCTCCTTTTCTTTACCCCCACCAACAGGTGAGTAACCACAAAGCGGCAGGGACCTTCGAAAGCGGTGTTGGTGGTGAGCACCCTGGAGCATCAATGGCTCTTGCGGTATGCGCAATGAGACACAAACTACAAACCAACCACGTTTTTCTTTACCAACAAGGGCAACCCTATCAAGAAGATCGGAAGAGCTATTTCGAAAGCTTGGAAGTACTGGTCTCAGTTTGGTTTACAAACTCCTTAAGAACCACACTTACTTTTCTAAGAGTTTCTCTAGTAATTGAGTCTGTCAAAAGATTATACACTGAATAGACCAAGTAAAACCAATGTTGAATGTATCTCAAATACATTTCAAGTGTTACAGTACAGGTAATAATACAATAAGAGCAAGATAAATACAATGACTAGTGTGTGTCTGTGTGTCAGAGTGTGTGTGAGTGTTTCTTAGTGTGTGTCTTGTGTGTGTTTGTGTCTGCGTGTGTGTCTCAGTGTGTGTGTGTGTCTTTTGTGTGTGTGTGTGTGTCTGCGTGTGTGTGTGTGTCTCAGTGTGTGCGTGTGTCTCAGTGTGTGTGAGTGTGTCTCAGTGTGGTGTGTCTCAGTGTGTCTCAGTGTGGTGTGTCTCAGTGTGTGTCTCAGTGTGTGTGTCTTAGTGTGTGTGTGTGTCTCAGTGTGTGTGAGAATGTGTGTGTCTCAGTGTGTGTGTGACTCAGTGTGTGTGAGTGTGTCTGTGTGTCTCAGTGCGAGTGAGTGTGTGTATCTCAGTGTGTGAGTGTGTCTCAGTGTGTGTGTGTGTCTCAGTGTGTGTGTGTGTCTCAGTGTGTGTGTGTCTCAGTGTGTGTCTGTGTGTAAGTGTGTGTGTCTGTGTGTAAGTGTGTGTGTCTCAGTGTGAGTGTGTTTGTCTCAGTGTGTGAGTGTTTGTCTCAGTGTGTGTGTCTCAGTGTGTGCGTGTCTTTGTGTGTGTGAGTGTGTGTGTCTCAGTGAGTGTGTGTGTCTGTGTGTGCGTCTCAGTGTGTGTGTTTGTCTGTGTGTGTGTCTCAGTGTGCGTGTGTGTTTGTGTGTCTCAGTGTTTGTGTCTCAGTGTGTGTGTGTGTCAGTGTGTGTGTGTCTGCGTGTGTGTGTGTCAGTGTCAGTGTGTGTGTGTGTGTGTCAGTGTCAGTGTGTGTGTCTCAGTATGTGTGAGTGTGTGTCTGTGTGTGTGTGTGTCTGTGTAAGTTTCAGTGAGTGTGTGTGTGTTAGTGTGTGAGTGTGTCTCTGTCTGTGTGTGTGTGTCTCAGTGTGTGTGTTTCTGCGTGTGTGTGTGTCAGTGTGTGTGTGTCTGTGTGTGTTTCACTGTGTGTGAGTGTGTGTGTCTCAGTGTGTGTCAGTGTGTGAGTGTCTCAGTGTGTGTGTGTGCCTCAGTGTGTGAGTGTGCGTGTCTGTGTGTGCGTGTCTGTGTGAGTGTGTGTGTCTCAGTGTGTGAGTCTGTGTCTGTGTGTCTGTGTGTAAGTGTGTGTGTCTCAGTGTGTGTGAGTTTGTGTGTCTCAGTGTGTGTGTCTGTGTGTCTCAGTGTGTGTCAGTGTGTGTGTCTCAGTGTGCTTGAGTGTGTGTCTGTATGTGTGTGTCTCAGTGTGTGAGTGTGTGTGTCTCAGTGTGTGTGCGTCTCAGTGTGTGAGTGTGTGTGTGTGTGTCTTAGTGTGTGTGTGTCTCAGTGTGCGTGTGTGTGTCTGCGTGTGTGTCTCAGTGTGTGTGTGTCTTAGTGTGTGTGTCTCATTATTATTATTATTATTATTATTATTTATTTCTTAGCAGACGCCCTTACCCAGGGCGACTTACAATCGTAAGCAAATACATTTCAAGTGTTACAGTACAGGTAATAATACAATAAGAGCAAGATAAATACAATGACTAGTGTGTGTCTGTGTGTCAGAGTGTGTGTGAGTGTTTCTTAGTGTGTGTCTTGTGTGTGTTTGTGTCTGCGTGTGTCTCAGTGTGTGTGTGTGTCTTAGTGTGTGTGTGTGTGTCTGCATGTGTGTGTGTGTGTGTGTCTCAGTGTGTGCGTGTGTCTCAGTGTGTGTGAGTGTGTCTCAGTGTGGTGTGTCTCAGTGTGTCTCAGTGTGTGTGTGTGTGTGTCTTAGTGTGTGTGTGTGTCTCAGTGTGTGTGAGAATGTGTGTGTCTCAGTGTGTGTGTGACTCAGTGTGTGTGAGTGTGTCTGTGTGTCTCAGTGCAGTGAGTGTGTGTATCTCAGTGTGTGTGTGTGTCTCAGTGTGTGCGTGTGTCTCAGTGTGTGTGAGTGTGTCTCAGTGTGGTGTGTCTCAGTGTGTGTGTGTCTTAGTGTGTGCGTGTGTCTCAGTGTGTGCGTGTGTCTCAGTGTGTGTGAGTGTGTCTCAGTGTGGTGTGTCTCAGTGTGGTGTGTCTCAGTGTGTGTCTCAGTGTGTGTGTGTGTGTCTTAGTGTGTGTGTGTGTCTCAGTGTGTGTGAGAATGTGTGTGTCTCAGTGTGTGTGTGACTCAGTGTGTGTGAGTGTGTCTGTGTGTCTCAGTGCAGTGAGTGTGTGTATCTCAGTGTGTGATTGTGTCTCAGTGTGTGTGTGTGTCTCAGTGTGTGTGTGTGTCTCAGTGTGCGTCTGTGTGTAAGTGTGTGTGTCTCAGTGTGTGTGTCTGTGTGTAAGTGTGTGTGTCTCAGTGTGAGTGTGTTTGTCTCAGTGTGTGAGTGTTTGTCTCAGTGTGTGTGTGTCTCAGTGTGTGTGTCTCAGTGTGTGCGTGTCTTTGTGTCTCAGTGTGTGTGAGTGTGTCTCAGAGTGTCTGAGTGTGCGTGTCTATGTGAGTGTGTCTCAGTGTGTGTGTGTCAGTGTGTGTGAGTGTGTGTCTGTGTGTAAGTGTGTGTATCTCAGTGTGTGCGTGTGTCTCAGTGTGTGTGTGTCTCAGTGTATGTGTCTTAGTGTGTGAGTGTGTGTGTCAGTGTCTGTCAGTGTCTGTGTCTCAGTGTATGTGAGTCTGTGTGTCTCAGTTTGTGTGAGTGTGTGTCTCAGTGTTTGTGAGTGTGTATCAGTGTGTCTCAGTGTGTGTGTGTCTCAGTGTGTGTGTCTCAGTGTGTGAATGTGTGTCTGTGTGTAAGTGTGTGTATCTCAGTGTGTAAGTGTGTGTGTCTCAGTGTGTGTGTGTGTCTGTGTGTGTGTCAGTGTCAGTGTGTGTGTGTGTGTGTCAGTGTCAGTGTGTGTCTCAGTATGTGTGAGTGTGTCTCAGTGTGTGTGAGTGTGTGTTTGTGTGTGTCTCAGTGTGTGTGAGTGTGTGTTTCTGCGTGTGTGTGTCAGTGTGTGTGTGTCTGTGTGTGTTTCACTGTGTGTGAGTGTGTGTGT
The DNA here is from genome assembly GCA_030684275.1 of Acipenser oxyrinchus oxyrinchus. Taxonomy (NCBI): domain Eukaryota; kingdom Metazoa; phylum Chordata; class Actinopteri; order Acipenseriformes; family Acipenseridae; genus Acipenser; species Acipenser oxyrinchus. The sequence continues at coordinate 7,551,799 of CM060291.1, read as the reverse complement.
CTCAGTGTGTGTCAGTGTGTGAGTGTCTCAGTGTGTGTGAGTGTGTGTGTGTCTTAGTGTGTGTCAGTGTGTGCGTGTCTCAGTGTCTGTGTCTCAGTGTGTGTGAGTGTGTCTCAGAGTGTCTGAGTGTGCGTGTCTATGTGAGTGTGTCTCAGTGTGTGTGTGTCAGTGTGTGTGAGTGTGTGTCTGTGTGTAAGTGTGTGTATCTCAGTGTGTGCGTGTGTCTCAGTGTGTGTGTGTCTCAGTGTATGTGTCTTAGTGTGTGAGTGTGTGTGTCAGTGTCTGTCAGTGTCTGTGTCTCAGTGTATGTGAGTCTGTGTGTCTCAGTTTGTGTGAGTGTGTGTCTCAGTGTTTGTGAGTGTGTATCAGTGTGTCTCAGTGTGTGTGTGCCTCAGTGTGTATGTCTCAGTGTGTGAATGTGTGTCTGTGTGTAAGTGTGTGTATCTCAGTGTGTAAGTGTGTGTGTCTCAGTGTGTGTGTGTGTCTGTGTGTGTGTGTCAGTGTCAGTGTGTGTGTGTGTGTGTCAGTGTCAGTGTGTGTGTGTGTCTCAGTATGTGTGAGTGTGTCTCAGTGTGTGTGAGTGTGTGTTTGTGTGTGTCTCAGTGTGTGTGAGTGTGTGTTTCTGCGTGTGTGTGTGTCAGTGTGTGTGTGTCTGTGTGTGTTTCACTGTGTGTGAGTGTGTGTGTCTCAGTGTGTGTCAGTGTGTGAGTGTCTCAGTGTGAGTGTGTGCCTCAGTGTGTGAGTGTGCGTGTCTGTGTGTGCGTGTCTGTGTGAGTGTGTGTGTCTCAGTGTGTCAGTCTGTGTCTGTGTGTCTGTGTGTAAGTGTGTGTGTCTCAGTGTGTGTGAGTTTGTGTGTCTCAGTGTGTGTGTCTGTGTGTCTCAGTGTGTGTCAGTGTGTGTGTCTCAGTGTGCGTGAGTGTGTGTCTGTATGTGTGTGTCTCAGTGTGTGAGTGTGTGTGTCTCAGTGTGTGTGCGTCTCAGTGTGTGAGTGTGTGTGTGTCTCAGTGTGCGTGTGTGTGTCTGCGTGTGTGTCTCAGTGTGTGTGTGTCTTAGTGTGTGTGTCTCATTATTATTATTATTATTTATTTCTTAGCAGACGACCTTACCCAGGGCGACTTACAATCGTAAGCAAATACATTTCAAGTGTTACAGTACAGGTAATAATACAATAAGAGCAAGATAAATACAATGACTAGTGTGTGTCTGTGTGTCAGAGTGTGTGTGAGTGTTTCTTAGTGTGTGTCTTGTGTGTGTTTGTGTTTGCGTGTGTGTCTCAGTGTGTGTGTGTGTCTTAGTGTGTGTGTGTGTGTCTGCGTGTGTGTGTGTGTGTCTCAGTGTGTGCGTGTGTCTCAGTGTGTGTGAGTGTGTCTCAGTGTGGTGTGTCTCAGTGTGGTGTGTCTCAGTGTGTGTCTCAGTGTGTGTGTGTGTGTCTTCGTGTGTGTCTCAGTGTGTGTGAGAATGTGTGTGACTCAGTGTGTGTGAGTGTGTGTGTGTGTCTCAGTGCGAGTGAGTGTGTGTATCTCAGTGTGTGTGTGTGTCTCAGTGTGTGTGTGTGTCTCAGTGTGTGTGTGTCTGTGTGACCGTGTCTTTGTGTGTGTGTCTCAGTGTGTGTTTGTCTGTGTGAGTGTCTCAGTGTGCGTGTGTTTGTGTGTCTCAGTGTTTGTGTCTCATTGTGTGTGTGTGTCAGTGTGTGTGTGTCTGCGTGTGTGTGTGTCAGTGTGTGTGTGTGTGTCAGTGTCAGTGTGTGTGTGTGTCTCAGTATGTGTGAGTGTGTCTCAGTGTGTGTGAGTGTTTGTCTCAGTGTGTGTGTGTCTCAGTGTGTGTGTCTCAGTGTGTGCGTGTCTTTGTATGTGTGTGTGTCTGTCTCAATGTGTGTGATTGTGTCTCAGTGTGTGAGTTTGTGTCTGTGTGTAAGTTTCAGTGTGTGTGAGTGTGTGTCTCAGTGTGTGAGTGTGTGTATCTCAGTGTGTGTGAGTGTGTGTTTCTGCGTGTGTGTGTGTCTCGGTGTGAGTGTGAGAATGTGTGTGTCTCAGTGTGTGTGCGTGTCTCAGTGTGTGTGAGTGTGTGTGTGTCTTAGTGTGTGTCTGAATGGCCTCCTCTCGTTTGTAAACGTTATTATGTTCTTATATTAATATAGGTTCATCTATTGAAATATATGGATAGACCAAAAGAATACTACTGTGTGTCATTGAAAAAAATCTTGTAATACCCAAATGGTAATATTTTCGTTGGGCTCTGAACGATGGTATTATCACTTCAACACATCAGCTTGAGCTCAAAGTGTGGCTTGTGCAGAGCTGGCATTTCAGTCTGTGTATTTACAAGTAGTCTCAGGCCGATTGGTTTGGTGCAAATTCTGGGGAGAATCAATTTGTTTTGGATGTTTCATTTATGCCTGCAAATGAACTGAACCGCACTTCAGCATGCACCAAACGACCATTTGTGAAAGGGCTTTTAAGAGACTCAAAAGTACTGTATGCCTAAATTATTGTTTGTTACTAGCAATATTAACACATTGTTTTCTTCACAAAAAGGATGTAAATCCCATTTTGATGCAAATACCTTGATAAATCTGACTGAAGGCAAAGATACTGGTACCCAATAAAGTACAGGTGTGTAGATTTGTGTTAATCGGCATATTTGAAAACCAGTTGAATATTTTATATTAAAAATTACACTGCAATATAATTATATGATAATCGTGGTATTTTTCTGATAGTTATCATACCATGAGAATTTCTTAGCATCCCACCTCTACATCTGACCCTATGTCAGACCCACGTCAAACTTATCCAATTGTCAGGAAAATTCATATGGATACCCAAACACCCCACCCCAATAAAGAAACTAAAAATATAGTAAAATGCCAAAGGATTATGCTATTGGGGGCGGGAGTGTTTACTTTGAACGGACTCAGACAGAATGTATAAGAAAACTAAATATTCAATATATGTATGGCACCATTACAATCATCCCTGTAAAATCAAAAGAGGTTGGCTATCTCACCTGGCATTTGTTTTCTGCTTTCACCTTGTATATAAGGCTTGAAATAGATAAGCACTTGGTCTTCATCTACTTTGGCCCATCTTGTATACTTTCATCCTGCACAAGATAACAAATACAATTATGAAGTTACTTCATCAGTGGCGGACTGTAGCAAGATTGATTGATGTAGCAATCTCTGTGGCCTCCAGTTTGAAAGATCCACTTGCACACAATAGTGGGCTATATAACTTTATTTCATTAGTATGCTTAGCAATCCCGGAACAATGAGACCATATAGAAAAAGCAATACTTTAATCTGCATTTTCATCATATAACTCTATACATTAAATTAATTTATGAAGTTAATATTTTTATGTATAAATGTATGAAAAATAAATTTGGTTCAAGTACATGTATTGGGGGTTGTTTTAAAACAAAATCTGACAGGGGATATTATATTATTTCTACCATTTTCCCTGCACCTGGAATCTGTGTCTATTTCACAAACACCAAAATTGGGATTCATTTAAAACAATAAAATCACCAGTTTGTTTTATTGTTTAATAATAAATAAATAAAAAATAGTAAATGGGGAAAACTGACTTGGCTTAGTGGCTGCCATGGTTTTATAATTGACATATAAATTAAATAAATGTCTACATAATTAATTCTTAAGATATATTTATATAGTAATATCAAAGGTATAGTTGGGCCAATCCAATGTCAACGGCTCCTACTCAGCCTGTTCTGTTTTTCCAAATTTTACATTTATGTTATTGATACATGGACTATACGTCTTAAACTATCAAGCTCATCAATATGGCATTTTCACCTGTACAGTATTTCCATGATTCATGATAGATAGTGAAACAAGTAAAAGAGGATATAAGTTACAGGAGACAGCATAATTGCATGGGCTCGGACCGCCGAGTGAGGGAATACAATGGGCGTACATGTATATGATTCGTTTTGATCAGATTCATGACTTTATTTATTTTTATATTTCATTACGAGTAACTTAAAATATTGAACAAGTTCACAAAAATAAACCAACTTGAAATGTTATACGCTCAATACAAAACACTATTCTCTGGCAACTTACGATATGAAAAGTAAAATAATGTAAACTAATGTACCGTATATTACAGCCGGCCTAAACTCATATATTGTAATACAGTACAGTAAAAAATAAAAGTTAAACAGGGGTGCACAGTACCTTACTATAGATCTTCTGACTACAACGTACTACAGCATAGCAAAAAAATATTTTATGGAAATATGCATAGCAGTCGGCCGATTGAGCTGATAAACTTTCGTGCCTGCTTTTCCCGCTGTCATACAGTTGCTATGCAGTTGCAATTAAATGTTTTTCCTGCTTGGCTGACGACCCAATCAAAACGATGCATTTGCAACCCAACTTTGCTTGTTTTGTGTGGCTTAACATTTGGAGAGAGAAAAAAATCTGCAACTGCACGTGAATCGAGGGTTCCCCCACCCCCACCAAATGGAACACAGACAAAAGTATTTACCAGCCAAACTGGCACTGGCCAGAAGCAAACGTATGATATAATATGCCATACATATATATGTCCACTGTACAAAATTATCTGAACAAAGTCATTCTTCTTGTTTAAACTTAGCACAGGAAAATTCCTTGAAGCTCCAAATTACCATTTGTATAAAAATGATAAAACGTTCATGCACCCGCATTTCCACATGCCTTTGAAACGTGATTTTTTGTTTACTACTACAGTCAAAAACTTCAAATAAACCCAAACAGTTAAGCACACAACTTAACATAAACCTAAATCTAGCCTATGTCAAAACTCTACATTTTTAAAGACATACTGTAAGATATATTTTACATCTCATTGCAATCCAGAAATGTAAAATCAGAAAGATTTTTTTAACAACGTATTAAGTACAGTAGAGTACATACATTAGGCCTAACTCGTATTAAGCACAGTACTGTACATACATTTTTTAAAAGATTTTAAACGCTTCCCACTTCATATGTTCTTAAACATGTTGTCAATAGTTTAAATCATTAACATAATTGACTAGCAATAGATAGCAAAATAGTGGGATTACATTTTCTCAATTTTAAACTGTGAACTAGAATATTGTGCAAATTTGTAATTCATTACATAGAAGGCATTAAAATATGTCCTAGTCTGGAGGGGTGGGCTGTCCCCAAATATATATCGGTAAGTAAAATATTTCACTGAATTACCTGACGTTAGATTAATCATGAAGTCTATTTTTTTTAGTGATGGAAAATGTCTTACAGCTAAATTAATATATAGGCCTACCTGCATAAGTCTCTGCAAGTGACGATAGCTACCACGATTAATGATTTTATATAAGAGATTCTCGATAGTGTCAGTAAATTACTTCGTGTTGTGAAGAAGGTCTCTTCAAGATAAACATTCTGTAGCAGTTGAAGAACAACTTTGTGGACCAGCGCGCTGTTAATTTAAAAATCTCAAACTTCCTTTGGCAGCGATATACAGTAAACAAATTGCAGAAAGTGTTTAATGCATGTGCTTAAATATGGAATATATAACACGCATACATATAATAGTATGCATTTGTATTTTATTCTATTTGGCAAAACATTATCTTCTCACTTTTTTTTTTTTAGAACCTACGCTATACAAGATCATAACCATTTACAGCAGTGGTACTCAATTACATTCTCTCGCGGGCCAGATAAGGACATTTCCAAACCTTGGGGGCCACAGGGCGCTCAAGATGTGCGTAGTGGTGGGGGTTGTTTAAATGGTCATGAAAATCTGACTATCCAATCAGACTTTACATACAGTAACAAAACGTTGCAACACTGCACTTGCACCAATCAACTAATACATCTCAGAAATAACTATTAGACTATCAGAACTATCAGAAATAATTATTATCACTGATTACCAGTTTTATCCGGACAGAAACACAGATCTGACCCGTGTGAGCTGAACTATAGGCTATTCAATGCCTCCCTATTTATTCAGTGAAATGAACGGTCGAAAGCAACGCTACCAGGCACTGACGTCAGACAGTTATCTTTTTGGTTCAATTTCGGTAAAACCAGGACCCCTCCGAAAATATATACCCCGTTGCACATCTACACTCCGGGACTATGTGTGGTTCCTTAATTAGCAGTACTTTTTGAGATACAGCTGTATACAAAAGCGTCTTAATTTTTCTTTTCTTTTTTAAAACAGTTTTCATCGCCACGCTGTATCTCAAAAAGTATTTCACCAGATGCTACCCCGTTCACAGGGTTTATTGAGCCTGTCAATCCGACCCCACACACACGAGAATGTTCATGCATATCCATGGAGATTTACAAATACATACATTTCACTTTGTGTAATAAATAACTCAGCACTTACCTTTTAGTGTTAGGAAAAACGTTGTCTTTTTTCTGGAATCGGCTACCGGGTTTGGTGTTTTTCAAATTTCAAATTTTACTTTGCAATAACAAGTTTAACAAAAAATATTGGAAAAAACGGTTCTCTCAACTATGGTACAAATCACGCTGTGGAAACATCCAGCGACGGGCGTTAACCAATGAGAGAGGACTGATCACGTGTCTCAAATAATTCCGCGTGACACTTCGGATGAAAGATGGGCGGTGACAGCGTGTTAGTCACGTGATATCCGCGTGTTCCCTTCTAGCAAATGATTTGATCTGTGTGAGATTCTATCTCTATTGTCGCGGAGGACGGCAGCGAGATTTACTCTGCTGGAGACGCGGGGAGGGACGGGGCAGCGTTGCCAGACGTACGATAATGATCGTATTTGTACGATAATTTCAACCCTTGTACGATGTACGATCAATAATTGCAAACATTGGCCAAATATACAATTATTCAGGCATATTTAAATAACTTACAACTTTTCTCGTTCAGTTTTGCAGATTATGAGCTACGTCACCACGTCTCTCCCTTCAGCAGCACAGCCAACTACAGCACATTGTGTACTACTGAGGCTTTTCACGTGACGTCATCGGCTGCTGAGACGCTATGGGTGCGTTTACGGAGATCATTCTGCGCAGATTCTGTGCAGAATCTGACCAATTCATAGAAGAGCATTGGCTAAATTGGTCAGATTCTGCACAGAATCTGCGCAGAATGATCTCCGTGAACGCACCCTAAGTAGTAGTTTCCGCGCAGGCAGGTACGAAGGCGGTGCGGTAGAGACGTGTGACGACCAAGTTTAGCTCAGTAAAATAACAGCGATACCGAAGTGGAATTCGACAAAATGTAATATTGGTGTAATATTGGTGAGTAAAATTATACAGTTATATTATAATTTAGAAAACGATTGAGTGCCAACAGCCAATCAGCTTTCCCCGCTGGAACGTTGACGTGAAATCAGGATAAAACTATTAGAAAACCTTAAAAAAAAAAAAAGTTGTTTAACGTTTCTGTATTATAATAACATCTAATAGTCTCGTTATGATGTTAACTGTACTAGGTGGGCGTTACCACAAGATGACGTGTGTGTTGTATGTCGTTTTTTAAATTCAAACATGTAAGGGAAATTGCAATAGAACAAATAGTTAAACACAATGACTTGTGATCACTTCGGTGTCCAGTAGTTCAGTGCAGTGCTTTTTTTGTTCATTTCAGTGCTTGTGATGCAGTTGATCAGGTAATATGATGTCACATATTAAGGATGGAAAAATAACACATATATTCTTAAAGTTTTACAGTGTACGATCATTTTTCTGAAAATACGATAATTTTGAGGGTCCAGTACGATATTTCCACATTTCAGATCTGGCAACGCTGGACGGGGTGTCCTGCCGGTACCCCATTGTCAGGCACGGGGCAGTGGGGGCGTTCTCCTGGGGCGCTCTGACTGTCAGCTAAGATCAGCCCGAGTGTTGCTGTTCACTCGATTTGATAAATAAAAGAGCTTTCTATTTTGGAAGATAAAAGTTGTACTCTTGGATTCTTACCGCCGCTACAATCGGGGTCCGTTTCTGTCTGCAATATTATGATACAGGTCATACTTGCAAAACTCGTATATTAATCAACGTTTTAATTTTCTTTCATGATACAATCCTACATTTTGTTAAGTGGAATGCAAAAAATAATTAAATAAATAATAATAATAATAACACAGTGAGTATTTTTTAATTGTACAATGCTCTCTTTTAACGTTTATTTTATTTGAAGTGTTTATTCAGGTTAAAACCAATGTTATGACTTTACTTTATGAAAACGTGTTTATGACCACATTGTTTACTGCGAACACACAACAAGGGCAGTGATTTTTTTTTTTTTTAAAGTGTTGTCTACTTTGTTTTTACTTGAAATATTTACAAGATTTAACTACTGTATTGCTTTCTTTGTTTTGTAGCCACAAGGGTAAAGTAAGGCCCTTATTACTTCTGGGATATTTTAATACAGTGTTACATAACGGCTTTGATAACTTTTTTTTTTTAAACGAATATCCGAACAAATATCTACATCTTGAATGAATATCCAAAACATCAACATTCTATGTTCGTACCAGCACGAAAAAAATTCCAGAGTACTCATCAGTTTTTTTTATTTAGCACTCACAAAGATAAAGGCAAAGAACATTAGTGACTGCTACTGCTGCTCCTGATACCGGGAACCTTTGCTTGAACCAGCCCATCAACATCTGGAGCAAATGACTGGGCTGAGGATATCTTGAGTATTGAGTTAAGTTGAGAATAACATTTTGATTTGTTGATGTTCATGACGGAGAAAGATTGCAGCTTCTCAGGACACACTATTTCAGCAGCTTTTAGCAGCATTTTAGCAGCAAACTCTCCATCAGAAAATGGTTTTGAAGAAACAGCTATTTTGTGAACAATCACATGGCTTGCCTTAACAGCAGCATCACTTATGCTACACGCATTAGTAGACATCAATTGCTGCTTTTTAATGACTAATTCAGAGTATTTATCTTCACGCACCGTTCCTGTATATTTATCACGTTTCTTGCCATGGTTTGCTTCACAGTGTCTTTTAATGTTGTATTATTTCACAACAGACACATGTTGCTTACAAATTGATCACATTGGCTTTCCATTCATGCCCTCAAAGAAATATTAAATTCCCCATTTCTCTTGAAACACACGGCACTCTTGTTCCACCTTTCTCTTCACAGATAAAGACACGATGACACTTGTCACTACAGAACCTTGTTCTGGTATCACTGGTGTCGTCTACTCGAACCAGCTGACGCACAGCTGTCTCACCCACGTGATCACCGATTGACAGCAATCACAGCAACATGAAAATCTGTGTTGCTCATGCGAAGGCATGTTTGCACACGTGTTCTAAGAGGTGATGGTGAGTAAAATAATCAATATGTGCTATTTAGGGGAATGTAAATATGCTATGTATGATCATTTTTGTTAAACACAATAACTTTGAGGTTTTGGGTTCATCTTTGTATTTATAACTGTCACTCGGCCCGCGCCAAGCGCAGGGTATCAGATCAAACGAAACGAGTTTGACACCCCTGCTCTAAAAGGAGGCTGTGTGGCCCAGTGGTTAAAGGGCTGTAACTAGGAGGTTCCCGGTTCAAATCCCCCAGTCGCTTGACCTCCTTGTGCTCGTCTCGTTGCTGTAAATGACTGCAGCTGATGCAGAGTTCACACACCCTAGTCTCTGTAAGTCGCCTTGGATAAAGGCGTCTGCTAAATAAACACATAATAATAAAGTTACAGATTTACACACATACCAAAAAAAAAAAAGGCTACATTAATTATAAAAATAATCTATACATTTCTCAAAGACATAATTATCAATACATTTAAAATTACATTTTGATACTTTATAGTCTCCGTTTTAAACATGCTGTATCAATAAATAACATATATGTAATTTCCTGGTTTTAATGTTCGCAGTTTGATTTTACTGAAAAAACAACACATTTATGAGAAAGTCAGTTGTTTTCCTTTTTTCGCTGGGCATATAAAAACTAAAAATAACTGGAAGCAGAGGCCGCTGTTCATCAGTGTCAGTGTTTAGATTTTTTTAGAAATGTTTACAGAGAATTTCGTGTATACATTTTTTTCTTAAATAGTGAGTGATTCATTCATTTGAAACACCGACATTCGAACATCTTTTCTGTTGGATTTTCCACCTGTTTCGTGCATAAATTTAACTAGACGCTCCCTGTAGGACCGCCTACAAGACAGCCTAATCAACTTAAAACAGGGAGCCAAGTCGATCACGAATTGCGGATGAAACGCAACATCTCAAGGATTCGACAATGAATCAAGTGCAAGAGAAATCAACACCACTACAGTTTGTCGCAAGATGACGTTTGTTATGATGCTGATGCACTCCGCATTGTAAATATTACGGATTCAAACAGCAGGTTTGGCTGTATTTTGTTTTTATTCTCTGAAGTGTTTAAGTTTTAGGCTGTTAAGATGTTTTATTTGTTTTCTGTATCCAGTCGCGGTAGATGTTATTTCTGCTTTTGTTGTATAATGTAAATAGCTGCTATATTGATCTATTTCAGAGAAAGATAAATACATAAATAAATAAAAACAACAACAAAAACAACAAATAAATCAATAAATAAAAACAAATAAGAGAACGGATCCTGTCCACCTGGGATGTGCCCTCTGCCTGGGCTTGGTGGGATAGACATTGGAGTGGACAGTAGGTGTGAGTAACAAAAAAAAAAAATACAAACTAAAAAATAGAAATATGTACATTGCGATCTTACAGTTCAGCACCACAGTCAAACCTGTGAAAGGGAGGGCGATGGCCTCCGTTGCGCCTGGTGCGCATCCCTCAATTTGTCAATGGAGAATGTCAGAGGGAAGATTAACTATCACTGACACTATTATCTGCTCTTATTGAATCATACTTTGTCATATACTTGTACTTACTAGAACTGAAGTCATTGTATTTTCTCTTGCTCTTATGTGTATGAATACTTGTACTGTGATTGTACTGTGAGGTATTCTTTTGTTTATGACTGTAAGTCGCTCTGGTTAACGGCGTCTGTGTCCTCAGAAGGCTCTGATTGTATTACGATTACTATCAGGATCATATAACAAGTACTGCTCTATTAGAAATTGAGCAGAAACTGCATTTTGTATTAAATTAAAAAACAAAGTTGAAAAATGGTGACAAGCTTTAAGATTGCATCGCTGCTGCTGCAAGTAGTTGGGTTAACACCTAAAACGTCTGTGTCCTCAGAAGGCTCTGTTTATATGACGATTACTATCAGGATCATATAACAAGTACTGCTTCATTACAAATTGAGCAGAAACTGTATTTTTGAATTAAGAAAAAAAAGTTGAAAAATGGTGACAAGCTTTAGAATTGCAACACTGCTGCTGCAAATAGTTGGGTTAACACCTAAAACGTCTGTGTTCCTCAGTGTGTCTCAGTATGTTTCAGTGTGCTAGTGAAAGAGGGAACCATCGCTATGTTTAGATATACAGCATATTCACATGACGTATCCATTGTTTTGCTTATGACTGTAAGTCGCTCTGGGTAACGGCGCCTGTGTCCTCAGAAGCCTCTGATTGTATTACGACTACTATCAGGATCATATAACAAGTACTGCTCTATTAGAAATTGAGCAGAAACTGCATTTTGTATTAAATAAAACGTCTGTGTCTCAGTGTGTCTTGGTGTGTTTCAGTGTGCTAGTGAAAGAGGGAATCATCGCTATGTTTAGATATACAGCATATTCACATGACGTATCCATTTTTTTGTTTATGACTGTAAGTCTCTCTGGGTAACAGCGTCTGTGTCTTCAGAAGGCTCTGATTGTATTACGATTACTATCAGTGTCTCAGTGTGTTTCAGTGTGCTAGTGAAAGAGGGAACCATCGCTATGTTTAGATATACAGCATATTCACATGACGTATCCATTTGTTATTTCAGGTCGTGGCGGAGCACCAGAAAGACGAAGGGTGTGCGGCCTGGTGCGCATCCCCATATGCCGGGTTAAGGCCCGATGCCGACGCTCATCAGACCCCAGAAAAGGTGTTGGTTGATATAGACCACAGGCAGAATTTGCCGACATGACCGTAGTCAGGTTTCAGTAACATGACCATAGTCAGAATTAGCCGACATGACCATAGCCAGAATTAGCCAACATGACCATAGTCAGGTTTCAGTAACATGACCATAGTCAGAATTTATGAATTATGTATGAATACTTGTACTGTGATTCTTGAAATGTATTTTTGTTTATGACTGTAAGTCACTCTGGTTAACAGCGTCTGGGTCCTCAGAAGGCTCCGATTATATTACGATTACTATCAGGATCTTATAACAAGCACTGCTGACCATAAACTGCATTTTTGTATTAAATAAAAAAAAGTTGAAAAATATATATATGTGTGTGTGTGTGTGTGTGTGTGTGTGTGTGTGTTATTTTTAATGCACTCCCCAAATATTAACAGCCATGGTTATATATTTTAGTTCTGTGATAATTAAAACAAATCTTATCTTAGCTTCATTACATCTATTAATCTAAAATTTAATTAACACCATATATTTTGTTTTGGACTAAGCCATTAATGTCATACTTCATAAAACTAGCTGCCATTCACACCTGTGGCAGTAGGGTTCATATATTGTAGAAATACATCTAATGGTAGCTTCATTACAACTTCAAGGAAATGTTGACAATTGGTTAAAAGCTTTACAACTGCATCAATGGTGTTGCAATGAATAAGGTTAACACTTAAAACGTCTGTGTTTCACTGTGCAATGGAAAGAGGGATGCATCACTATCAATCATGAAAATGTGTACATGTGAGGGGGTTCTGGAAACTGAACCCCAAGGGGTATTATGCTGTAGGACTTTTGAATGACAAATGTTCATTTTGGAAAGTAAAGTTGTTTTGAAATAAGTTGAAAGGCTGGGAGGATCTTCTGTGGAGAAGATCTTCCTCCCTTTCAACTTATTTCAAAACAATACATTTAAAAAGGCAGCAATGTTTAATTTCCACAGCTATGCAGCCTCAAAGTTAACTGGTTTTGCTAACTGGTCCTAAATTGTAGGTCTGATTACTGTGGGCTAGAGCATTTCTGCAATATGTGTGGAACTTTCCTATTTATGGAGGTATGGAGCCTTAAAGCAAGCTGGTTTTTGCTGTGCAGTCAAATCAACTTTATTGAACAGAATAGTCTAGGAGGGTTTAAAATTGACACAATGCTCCATTTTTCCCCAAATGGTTTCAAATTGTAGGTCTGATCACTGTGGAGTAGAGCATGTTTGCAATATGTGTGGAACTTTCCTATTTATGGAGGTATGGAGCCTTAAAGCAAGCTGGTTTTGCTGTGCAGTCAAATCAACTTTATTGAACAGAATAGTCTAGGAGGGTTTAAAATTGACACAATGCTCCATTTTTCCCCAAATGGTTTCAAATTGTAGGTCTGATCACTGTGGAGTAGAGCATGTTTGCAATATGTATGGGACTTTCCTATTTATGGAGGTATGCAGCCTCAAAGCAGCTGGTTTTGCTGTGCACTTAAATCAACTTTATTGAACAGAATGGTCTAGGAGGGTTTAAAATTGACACAAAACTGCATTATTTCCCCAAAAGGTCTCAAACATGACCAGAGTCAGAATTAAGCTACATGACTATTATTATTATTATTATTATTATTATTTACAGTGGCTCTCAAAAGTATTCACCCCCTTGGACTTTTCCACATTTTATTGTGTTACAACATGGAATTCAAAATTGATTTAATTACGAGTTTTTGCCACTGATCAACACAAAAAAGTCCATAATGTCAAAGTGAAAAATAAAATCTACAAATTGTTCTAAATTAATTACAAATACAAAACAGAAAATAATTGAACATGGGTCAGTCGATCCTAAGAGATAGGCTGAACGCCGTTCTGAAAAGGAGGGTGATTGCCTCCGTCGCCCCGCCGATCGAAGAGAGTCGGGTTCAGATCCCCGAATCTGGAGCGGCGGGTGTGCAGCCTGGTGCGCATCCCTCAATTTGTCAATGGAGAATGTCAGAGGGAAGATTAACTATCTTCTTTGCACTCTTTCTAGAGCAGCAATATCCTTTTTGTAACAAGGTGACCAGAACTGAACACAATATTCTAGGTGAGGTCTTACTAATGCATTGTAAAGTTTTAACATTACTTCCCTTGATTTAAATTCAACACTTCTCCAATATATCCGAGCATCTTGTTGGCCTTTTTATTGCTTCCTCACATTGTCTCGATGAAGACATTTCTGAGTCAACATAAACTCCTAGGTCTTTTTCATAGTTCCCTTCTTCAATTTCAGTATCTCCCATATGATATTTATAATGCACATTTTATTGCCTGCATGCAAAACTTTACACTTTTCTCTATTAAATGTTATTTACCATGTGTCTGCCCAGTTCTGAATGCTTTCTAGATCATTTTGAATGACCTTTGCTGCTACAACAGTGTTTGCCGCCACTCCTATTTTTGTGTCGTCTGCAAATTTAACAAGCTTGCTTACTATACCAGACTCTAAATCATTAATGTAGATTAGGAATAGCAGAGGACCTAATAGTGATCCCTGTGGTACACCCCTGGCTATCTCACTACATTTTGAGGTTTCTCCTCTAATTAGTACTTTCTGTTTTCTACATGTTAACCACTCCCTAATCCATGTGCATGCATTTCCTTGAATCCCTACTGCATTCAGTTTGAGAATTAATGTTGAAAGGGAGGGAAGATCTTCTCCACAGAAGATTCTCCCAGCCTTTCAACTTTTTCAAAAACAATACAATTAAAAAGGCATCAGTGTTTAAGTTCCAGACGATTTTAAACTTGCAGCACATTTGAAATGACCATTGGAACATTATTTATTTACTTTATTACAAATTGAGCAGAAACTGCATTTTTGTATTAGGTAAAAAAAGTTGCATCACTGCTGCTGCAAATATTAGGGTTAACACCTAAAACGTCTGTGTCCTCAGAAGGCTCTGTTTATATGACGATTACTATCAGGATCATATAACAAGTACTGCTTCATTACAAATTGAGCAGAAACTGCATTTTTGTATTAAGTAAAAAAAGTTGAGAAATGGTGACAAGCTTGTGCAAGTGTTCACCCCGAGCTCGCGGAACTCCAGCCCGGCCCTATAACACTCGTGCACCGGGGAACAGGGGACGTGCATTTAATTGATGTTCCCTCGGGACACGGGACCCCGTCTAACCCCGTGCAGCTCCGCGGGGGACGAGCAGGTGTTTTCGGAGATCTGCCGAAGCCTCAGTGGGGAGGAGCTTTATTCTCGGCTATTTTCACCGATCCCACGCAGCCGAAAAACCAGCCTCCTTGTTGGCTGCAACTTCGGGTAATCCCGTCCAACTTCTAATTAAGCAAGCACTGGAAGTGGTCATGTCCAATTAACAGTGGACTCGTCCATCAGGATATAAAGCCGGATCGTCAGACAGTGGTGTACTCTTTCATCAGGCTTTAAAGCTAGAGCGTGAGACAGTGATGGACGCGGAAAAAACCTGCTCTGTTGGACACCATACCACGGATAAGTAAGCGTGTTAATGTATTGTAACTTTCTTTCTGTTTGTTAAATACCTTTTTACGTTTATTTCTTATTTTATTTTTTAAAGTTAGATTTTGTGTTTTAATTGAGTGTTTTTTTTTTCTTTTTATAGAACACCCATAAGGTTAAATTGTCCATTGGAGGGCTGCCCTGCCAGAAATATTGCCCGACTGGATCGACACTTGCACAGGATGCACGATATTCAGATAGTTAACCCAGAGTATGCTGCACTCATGTCCAAGGCTAAAGCCACAGTTGACCGAAGGTCCACAAGCAACGTCACTGATAATTGGATGCAGGAGGAAAGACATGAGTCGACCGAGAAAACGCATACTCTCAGCCCAGACACGGGTGTTCACCAAGAGTCGGCTCCGCTGACTTTAATGCCCTCGGGAATGGAGCCAGCATGCATGTATAAAAACGCTGCCGACTGTCACAGGACTGCGACGACAGCTACTAGCCACAGAGGACACCTCGGCAGCTACTGAGACTGGCTCGGTACGCCCAGAGAGTAGCACATCTTGTAGCGGCACATACCTGTCGCCGTCCTCGGCATCCGATGATGACTCTCTCTCCACCTCCTCCTCCTCCTCCTCCTCCTATACAGAGCATGGACCTTCAAGCCCCGAGCCAAGAAGCCACCGTGACCGTGAGTTCAGACTCTCTATTTGTGTGTTTCTGTTTTAACTTATCCCCATGTGTGTGTGTGACCCGTTTCTTTTATTTTCCTGTTTGTCGACTACACTTCTTAGGGGCTGCTGCCATCTACTGGTGTAAAATAATTATGACATTGGGGAATTATAATTTTTTGTTTGCTGTGTATTTCAGCTCTCTATTTTGATATACAATACAGTGGGACCTTTTATAATGTCTCCTTTTCTTTACCCCCACCAACAGGTGAGTAACCACAAAACGGCAGGGACCTTCGGAAAGCGGTGTTGGTGGTGAGCACCCTGGAGCATCAATGGCTCTTGCGGTATGCGCAATGAGACACAAACTACAAACCAACCACGTTTTTCTTTACCAACAAGGGCAACCCTATCAAGAAGATCGGAAGAGCTATTTCGAAAGCTTGGAAGTACTGGTCTCAGTTTGGTTTACAAACTCCTTAAGAACCACACTTACTTTTCTAAGAGTTTCTCTAGTAATTGAGTCTGTCAAAAGATTATACACTGAATAGACCAAGTAAAACCAATGTTGAATGTATCTCAAATACATTTCAAGTGTTACAGTACAGGTAATAATACAATAAGAGCAAGATAAATACAATGACTAGTGTGTGTCTGTGTGTCAGAGTGTGTGTGAGTGTTTCTTAGTGTGTGTCTTGTGTGTGTTTGTGTCTGCGTGTGTGTCTCAGTGTGTGTGTGTGTCTTTTGTGTGTGTGTGTGTGTCTGCGTGTGTGTGTGTGTCTCAGTGTGTGCGTGTGTCTCAGTGTGTGTGAGTGTGTCTCAGTGTGGTGTGTCTCAGTGTGTCTCAGTGTGGTGTGTCTCAGTGTGTGTCTCAGTGTGTGTGTCTTAGTGTGTGTGTGTGTCTCAGTGTGTGTGAGAATGTGTGTGTCTCAGTGTGTGTGTGACTCAGTGTGTGTGAGTGTGTCTGTGTGTCTCAGTGCAGTGAGTGTGTGTATCTCAGTGTGTGAGTGTGTCTCAGTGTGTGTGTGTGTCTCAGTGTGTGTGTGTGTCTCAGTGTGTGTGTGTCTCAGTGTGCGTCTGTGTGTAAGTGTGTGTGTCTGTGTGTAAGTGTGTGTGTCTCAGTGTGAGTGTGTTTGTCTCAGTGTGTGAGTGTTTGTCTCAGTGTGTGTGTCTCAGTGTGTGCGTGTCTTTGTGTGTGTGAGTGTGTGTGTCTCAGTGAGTGTGTGTGTCTGTGTGTGCGTCTCAGTGTGTGTGTTTGTCTGTGTGTGTGTCTCAGTGTGCGTGTGTGTTTGTGTGTCTCAGTGTTTGTGTCTCAGTGTGTGTGTGTGTCAGTGTGTGTGTGTCTGCGTGTGTGTGTGTCAGTGTCAGTGTGTGTGTGTGTGTGTGTCAGTGTCAGTGTGTGTGTGTGTCTCAGTATGTGTGAGTGTGTGTCTGTGTGTGTGTGTGTCTGTGTAAGTTTCAGTGAGTGTGTGTGTGTTAGTGTGTGAGTGTGTCTCTGTCTGTGTGTGTCTCAGTGTGTGTGTTTCTGCGTGTGTGTGTGTCAGTGTGTGTGTGTCTGTGTGTGTTTCACTGTGTGTGAGTGTGTGTGTCTCAGTGTGTGTCAGTGTATGAGTGTCTCAGTGTGTGTGTGTGCCTCAGTGTGTGAGTGTGCGTGTCTGTGTGTGCGTGTCTGTGTGAGTGTGTGTGTCTCAGTGTGTGAGTCTGTGTCTGTGTGTCTGTGAGTAAGAGTGTGTGTCTCAGTGTGTGTGAGTTTGTGTGTCTCAGTGTGTGTGTCTGTGTGTCTCAGTGTGTGTCAGTGTGTGTGTCTCAGTGTGCGTGAGTGTGTGTCTGTATGTGTGTGTCTCAGTGTATGAGTGTGTGTGTCTCAGTGTGTGTGCGTCTCAGTGTGTGAGTGTGTGTGTGTGTGTCTTACTGTGTGTGTGTCTCAGTGTGCGTGTGTGTGTCTGCGTGTGTGTCTCAGTGTGTGTGTGACTCAGTGTGTGTGAGTGTGTCTGTGTGTCTCAGTGCGAGTGAGTGTGTGTATCTCAGTGTGTGAGTGTGTCTCAGTGTGTGTGTGTGTCTCAGTGTGTGTGTGTGTCTCAGTGTGCGTCTGTGTGTAAGTGTGTGTGTCTCAGTGTGTGTGTCTGTGTGTAAGTGTGTGTGTCTCAGTGTGAGTGTGTTTGTCTCAGTGTGTGAGTGTTTGTCTCAGTGTGTGTGTGTCTCAGTGTGTGTGTCTCAGTGTGTGCGTGTCTTTGTGTGTGTGAGTGTGTGTGTCTCAGTGAGTGTGTGTATCTGTGTGTGCGTGTCTTTGTGTGTGTGTCTCAGTGTGTGTGAGTGTGTGTGTCTCACTGAGTATGTGTTTCTTAGTGTGTGTGTGTGTGTGAGTGTGTCTGTGTGTGTCAGTGTGTCTTAGTGTGTGTGTGTGTGAGTGTGTCTGTGTGTGTCAGTGTGTCTTAGTGTGTGTGTGTGTGTGTGAGTGTGTCTGTGTGTGTCAGTGTGTCTTAGTGTGTGTGAGTGTGAGTGTGTCTGTGTGTGTATCTCAGTGTGTGTGTCTCACTGTGTGTGTGAGTGTGTCTTAGTATGTGTGTCTCAGTGTGTGTGTGTCTCAGTGTGTGTGTGTGTGTGTGAGTGTGTGTGTGTGTCTCAGTGTGTGTGTTTGTGTCTGTGTGTGTGTGTGTGTGTCTCAGTGTGTGTGTTTGTCTGTGTGTGTGTCTCAGTGTGCGTGTGTTTGTGTGTCTCAGTGTTTGTGTCAGTGTGTGTGTGTCTGCGTGTGTGTGTGTGTCAGTGTGTGTGTGTCTGCGTGTGTGTGTGTGTGTGTGTGTCAGTGTCAGTGTGTGTGTCTCAGTATGTGTGAGTGTGTCTCAGTGTGTGTGAGTGTGTGTCTGTGTGTGTGTGTGTCTGTGTGTAAGTTTCAGTGAGTGTGAGTGTGTGTCTCAGTGTGTGAGTGTGTGTATCTCAGTGTGTGTGAGTGTGTGTTTGTGTGTATCTCAGTGTGTGTGAGTGTGTGTTTCTGCGTGTGTGTGTGTCTCGGTGTGAGTGTGAGAATGTGTGTGTATCAGTGTGTGTGTGTCTCGGTGTGTGTGAGTGTGTGCGTGTCTCAGTGTGTGTGAGTGTGTGTGTGTCTTAGTGTGTGTCAGTGTGTGCGTGTCTCAGTGTCTGTGTCTCAGTGTGTGTGAGTGTGTCTCAGAGTGTCTGAGTGTGCGTGTCTGTGTGAGTGTGTCTCAGTGTGTGTGTGTCTGTGTGTAAGTGTGTGTATCTCAGTGTGTGCGTGTGTCTCAGTGTGTGTGTGTCTCAGTGTATGTGTCTTAGTGTGTGAGTGTGTGTGTCAGTGTCTGTCAGTGTCTGTGTCTCAGTGTATGTGAGTCTGTGTGTCTCAGTTTGTGTGAGTGTGTGTCTCAGTGTTTGTGAGTGTGTATCAGTGTGTCTCAGTGTGTGTGTGCCTCAGTGTGTGTGTCTCAGTGTGTGAATGTGTGTCTGTGTGTAAGTGTGTGTATCTCAGTGTGTAAGTGTGTGTGTCTCAGTGTGTGTGTGTGTGTCTGTGTGTGTGTGTCAGTGTCAGTGTGTGTGTGTGTGTGTCAGTGTCAGTGTGTGTGTGTGTCTCAGTATGTGTGAGTGTGTCTCAGTGTGTGTGAGTGTGTGTTTGTGTGTGTCTCAGTGTGTGTGAGTGTGTGTTTCTGCGTGTGTGTGTGTCAGTGTGTGTGTGTCTGTGTGTGTTTCACTGTGTGTGAGTGTGTGTGTCTCAGTGTGTGTCAGTGTGTGAGTGTCTCAGTGTGAGTGTGTGCCTCAGTGTGTGAGTGTGCGTGTCTGTGTGTGCGTGTCTGTGTGAGTGTGTGTGTCTCAGTGTGTCAGTCTGTGTCTGTGTGTCTGTGTGTAAGTGTGTGTGTCTCAGTGTGTGTGAGTTTGTGTGTCTCAGTGTGTGTGTCTGTGTGTCTCAGTGTGTGTCAGTGTGTGTGTCTCAGTGTGCGTGAGTGTGTGTCTGTATGTGTGTGTCTCAGTGTGTGTGTCTGTGTGTCTCAGTGTGTGTCAGTGTGTGTGTCTCAGTGTGCGTGAGTGTGTGTCTGTATGTGTGTGTCTCAGTGTGTGAGTGTGTGTGTCTCAGTGTGTGTGCGTCTCAGTGTGTGAGTGTGTGTGTGTCTCAGTGTGCGTGTGTGTGTCTGCGTGTGTGTCTCAGTGTGTGTGTGTCTTAGTGTGTGTGTCTCATTATTATTATTATTTATTTCTTAGCAGACGACCTTACAGGGCGACTTACAATCGTAAGCAAATACATTTCAAGTGTTACAGTACAGGTAATAATACAATAAGAGCAAGATAAATACAATGACTAGTGTGTGTCTGTGTGTCAGAGTGTGTGTGAGTGTTTCTTAGTGTGTGTCTTGTGTGTGTTTGTGTCTGCGTGTGTGTCTCAGTGTGTGTGTGTGTCTTAGTGTGTGTGTGTGTGTCTGCGTGTGTGTGTGTGTCTCAGTGTGTGCGTGTGTCTCAGTGTGTGTGAGTGTGTCTCAGTGTGGTGTGTCTCAGTGTGTGTGTGTGTGTCTTAGTGTGTGCGTGTGTCTCAGTGTGTGCGTGTGTCTCAGTGTGTGTGAGTGTGTCTCAGTGTGGTGTGTCTCAGTGTGGTGTGTCTCAGTGTGTGTCTCAGTGTGTGTGTGTGTGTCTTAGTGTGTGTGTGTGTCTCAGTGTGTGTGAGAATGTGTGTGTCTCAGTGTGTGTGTGACTCAGTGTGTGTGAGTGTGTCTGTGTGTCTCAGTGCAGTGAGTGTGTGTATCTCAGTGTGTGAGTGTGTCTCAGTGTGTGTGTGTCTCAGTGTGTGTGTGTGTCTCAGTGTGTGTGTGTCTGTGTGACCGTGTCTTTGTGTGTGTGTCTCAGTGTGTGTTTGTCTGTGTGTGTGTCTCAGTGTGCGTGTGTTTGTGTGTCTCAGTGTTTGTGTCTCAGTGTGTGTGTGTGTCAGTGTGTGTGTGTCTGCGTGTGTGTGTCAGTGTGTGTGTGTGTGTCAGTGTCAGTGTGTGTGTCTCAGTATGTGTGAGTGTGTCTCAGTGTGTGTGAGTGTTTGTCTCAGTGTGTGTGTGTCTCAGTGTGTGTGTCTGAGTGTGTGCGTGTCTTTGTGTGTGTGAATGTGTCTCAGTATGTGTGTGTGTCTGTCTCAATGTGTGTGATTGTGTCTCAGTGTGTGAGTTTGTGTCTGTGTGTAAGTTTCAGTGTGTGTGAGTGTGTGTCTCAGTGTGTGAGTGTGTGTATCTCAGTGTGTGTGAGTGTGTGTTTCTGCGTGTGTGTGTGTGTCTCAGTGTGAGTGTGAGAATGTGTGTGTCTCAGTGTGTGTGTGTGTCTCGGTGTGTGTGAGTGTGTGCGTGTCTCAGTGTGTGTGAGTGTGTGTGTGTCTGTGTGTGTCAGTGTGTCTTAGTGTGTGTGTGTGAGTGTGTCTGTGTGTGTCAGTGTGTCTTAAGCGTGTGTGTGTGTGTGTGAGTGTGTCTGTGTGTGTCAGTGTGTCTTAGTGTGTGTGAGTGTGAGTGTGTCTGTGTGTGTGTATCTCAGTGTGTGTGTCTCACTGTGTGTGTGTGAGTGTGTCTTAGTATGTGTGTCTCAGTGTGTGTGTGTTTGTGTCTGTGTGTGTGTTTGTGTGAGTGTGTGTGTGTGTCTCAGTGTGTGTGTTTGTGTCTGTGTGTGTGTGTCTCAGTGTGTGTGTTTGTCTGTGTGTGTGTCTCAGTGTGCGTGTGTTTGTGTGTCTCAGTGTTTGTGTCTCAGTGTGTGTGTGTGTCAGTGTGTGTGTGTCTGCGTGTGTGTGTGTGTCAGTGTCAGTGTGTGTGTGTGTCTCAGTATGTGTGAGTGTGTCTCAGTGTGTGTGAGTGTGTGTCTGTGTGTGTGTGTCTGTGTGTAAGTTTCAGTGAGTGTGTGTGTGTGTCAGTGTGTGAGTGTGTCTCCGTCTGTGTGAGTGTGTGTCTCAGTGTGTGTGAGTGTGTGTTTCTGCGTGTGTGTGTGTCAGTGTGTGTGTGTCTGTGTGTGTTTCACTGTGTGTGAGTGTGTGTGTCTCAGTGTGTGTCAGTGTGTGAGTGTCTCAGTGTGTGTGTGCCTCAGTGTGTGAGTGTGCGTGTCTGTGTGTGCGTGTCTGTGTGAGTGTGTGTATCTCAGTGTGTGAGTCTGTGTCTGTGTGTCTGTGTGTAAGTGTGTGTGTCTCAGTGTGTGTGTTTGTGTGTCTCAGTGTGTGTGTCTGTGTGTCTCAGTGTGTGTCAGTGTGTGTGTCTCAGTGTGCGTGAGTGTGTGTCTGTATGTGTGTGTCTCAGTGTGTGAGTGTGTGTGTCTCAGTGTGTGTGTCTCAGTGTGTGTGTGTGTCTGTGTGTGTGTGTCAGTGTCAGTGTGTGTGTGTGTGTGTGTCAGTGTCAGTGTGTGTGTGTGTCTCAGTATGTGTGAGTGTGTCTCAGTGTGTGTGAGTGTGTGTTTGTGTGTGTCTCAGTGTATGTGAGTGTGTGTCTGTATGTGTGTGTCTCAGTGTGTGAGTGTGTGTGTCTCAGTGTCTGTGTGTGTCTGTGTGTGTGTGTCAGTGTGTGTGTGTATGTGTGTGTGTGTCAGTGTCAGTGTGTGTGTGTGTCTCAGTATGTGTGGCGTGTCTCAGTGTGTGTGAGTGTGTGTTTGTGTGTGTCTCAGTGTGTGTGAGTGTGTGTTTCTGCGTGTGTGTGTGTCAGTGTGTGTGTGTTTCACTGTGTGTGAGTGTGTGTGTCTCAGTGTGTGTCAGTGTGTGAGTGTCTCAGTGTGTGTGTGTGCCTCAGTGTGTGAGTGTGTGTCTGTGTGTGCGTGTCTGTGTGAGTGTGTGTGTCTCAGTGTGTGAGTCTGTGTCTGTGTGTCTGTGTGTAAGTGTGTGTGTCTCAGTGTGTGTGAGTTTGTGTGTCTCAGTGTGTGTGTCTGTGTGTCTCAGTGTGTGTCAGTGTGTGTGTCTCAATGTGTGTGCGTCTCAGTGTGTGAGTGTGTGTGTGTGTGTCTTAGTGTGTGTGTGTCTCGGTGTGCGTGTGTGTGTCTGCGTGTGTGTCTCAGTGTGTGTGTGTCTTAGTGTGTGTGTCTCATTATGTGTTATTATTTATTTCTTAGCAGTGCGCCCTTACCCAGGGCGACTTACAATCGTAAGCAAATACATTTCAAGTGTTACAGTACAGGTAATAATACAATAAGAGCAAGATAAATACAATGACTAGTGTGTGTCTGTGTGTCAGAGTGTGTGTGAGTGTTTCTTAGTGTATGTCTTGTGTGTGTTTGTGTCTGCGTGTGTGTCTCAGTGTGTGTGTGTGTCTTAGTGTGTGTGTGTGTGTCTCAGTGTGTGCGTGTGTCTCAGTGTGTGTGAGTGTGTCTCAGTGTGGTGTGTCTCAGTGTGTCTCAGTGTGGTGTGTCTCAGTGTGTGTCTCAGTGTGTGTGTGTGTGTCTTAGTGTGTGTGTGTGTCTCAGTGTGTGTGTCTCAGTGTGTGTGTGACTCAGTGTGTGTGAGTGTGTCTGTGTGTCTCAGTGCGAGTGAGTGTGTGTATCTCAGTGTGTGAGTGTGTCTCAGTGTGTGTGTCTCAGTGTGCGTCTGTGTGTAAGTGTGTGTGTCTCAGTGTGTGTGTCTGTGTGTAAGTGTGTGTGTCTCAGTGTGAGTGTGTTTGTCTCAGTGTGTGAGTGTTTGTCTCAGTGTGTGTGTGTCTCAGTGTGTGTGTCTCAGTGTGTGCGTGTCTTTGTGTGTGTGAGTGTGTGTGTCTCAGTGAGTGTGTGTATCTGTGTGTGCGTGTCTTTGTGTGTGTGTCTCAGTGTGTGTGAGTGTGTGTGTCTCACTGAGTATGTGTGTCTTAGTGTGTGTGTGTGTGTGTGAGTGTGTCTGTGTGTGTCAGTGTGTCTTAGTGTGTGTGTGTGTGAGTGTGTCTGTGTGTGTCAGTGTGTCTTAGTGTGTGTGTGTGTGTGTGAGTGTGTCTGTGTGTGTCAGTGTGTCTTAGTGTGTGTGAGTGTGTCTGTGTGTGTATCTCAGTGTGTGTGTCTCACTGTGTGTGTGAGTGTGTCTTAGTATGTGTGTCTCAGTGTGTGTGTGTCTCAGTGTGTGTGTGTTTGTGAGTGTGTGTGTGTGTCTCAGTGTGTGTGTTTGTGTCTGTGTGTGTGTGTGTGTCTCAGTGTGTGTGTTTGTCTGTGTGTGTGTCTCAGTGTGCGTGTGTTTGTGTGTCTCAGTGTTTGTGTCAGTGTGTGTGTGTCTGCGTGTGTGTGTGTGTCAGTGTGTGTGTGTCTGCGTGTGTGTGTGTCAGTGTCAGTGTGTGTGTGTGTGTGTGTGTGTGTCAGTGTCAGTGTGTGTGTCTCAGTATGTGTGAGTGTGTCTCAGTGTGTGTGAGTGTGTGTCTGTGTGTGTGTGTGTCTGTGTGTGTAGTTTCAGTGAGTGTGAGTGTGTGTCTCAGTGTGTGAGTGTGTGTATCTCAGTGTGTGTGAGTGTGTGTTTCTGCGTGTGTGTGTGTCTCGTGTGTGAGTGTGAGAATGTGTGTGTATCAGTGTGTGTGTGTGTCTCGGTGTGTGTGAGTGTGTGCGTGTCTCAGTGTGTGTGAGTGTGTGTGTGTCTTAGTGTGTGTCAGTGTGTGCGTGTCTCAGTGTCTGTGTCTCAGTGTGTGTGAGTGTGTCTCAGAGTGTCTGAGTGTGCGTGTCTGTGTGAGTGTGTCTCAGTGTGTGTGTGTCTGTGTGTAAGT
>CM060291.1:7469510-7514510 GCA_030684275.1 Acipenser oxyrinchus oxyrinchus | reverse complement strand
TTTGGAGAGAGAAAAAAAAAATCTGCAACTGCACGTGAATCGAGGGTTCCCCCACCCCACCAAATGGAACACAGACAAAAGTATTTACCAGCCAAACTGGCACTGGCCAGAAGCAAACGTATGATATAATATGCCATACATATATATGTCCACTGTACAAAATTATCTGAACAAAGTCATTCTTCTTGTTTAAACTTAGCACAGGAAAATTCCTTGAAGCTCCAAATTACCATTTGTATAAAAATGATAAAACGTTCATGCACCCGCATTTCCACATGCCTTTGAAGCGTGATTTTTTGTTTACTACTACAGTCAAAAACTTCAAATAAACCCAAACAGTTAAGCACACAACTTAACATAAACCTAAATCTAGCCTATGTCAAAACTCTACATTTTTAAAGACATACTGTAAGATATATTTTACATCTCATTGCAATCCAGAAATGTAAAATCAGAAAGATTTTTTTAACAACGTATTAAGTACAGTAGAGTACATACATTAGGCCTAACTCGTATTAAGCACAGTACTGTACATACATTTTTTAAAAGATTTTAAACGCTTCCCACTTCATATGTTCTTAAACATGTTGTCAATAGTTTAAATCATTAACATAATTGACTAGCAATAGATAGCAAAATAGTGGGATTACATTTTCTCAATTTTAAACTGTGAACTAGAATATTGTGCAAATTTGTAATTCATTACATAGAAGGCATTAAAATATGTCCTAGTCTGGAGGGGTGGGCTGTCCCCAAATATATATCGGTAAGTAAAATATTTCACTGAATTACCTGACGTTAGATTAATCATGAAGTCTATTTTTTTTTAGTGATGGAAAATGTCTTACAGCTAAATTAATATATAGGCCTACCTGCATAAGTCTCTGCAAGTGACGATAGCTACCACGATTAATGATTTTATATAAGAGATTCTCGATAGTGTCAGTAAATTACTTCGTGTTGTGAAGAAGGTCTCTTCAAGATAAACATTCTGTAGCAGTTGAAGAACAACTTTGTGGACCAGCGCGCTGTTAATTTAAAAATCTCAAACTTCCTTTGGCAGCGATATACAGTAAACAAATTGCAGAAAGTGTTTAATGCATGTGCTTAAATATGGAATATATAACACGCATACATATAATAGTATGCATTTGTATTTTATTCTATTTGGCAAAACATTATCTTCTCACTTTTTTTTTTTTAGAACCTACGCTATACAAGATCATAACCATTTACAGCAGTGGTACTCAATTACATTCTCTCGCGGGCCAGATAAGGACATTTCCAAACCTTGGGGGCCACAGGGCGCTCAAGATGTGCGTAGTGGTGGGGGTTGTTTAAATGGTCATGAAAATCTGACTATCCAATCAGACTTTACATACAGTAACAAAACGTTGCAACACTGCACTTGCACCAATCAACTAATACATCTCAGAAATAACTATTAGACTATCAGAACTATCAGAAATAATTATTATCACTGATTACCAGTTTTATCCGGACAGAAACACAGATCTGACCCGTGTGAGCTGAACTATAGGCTATTCAATGCCTCCCTATTTATTCAGTGAAATGAGCGGTCGAAAGCAACGCTACCAGGCACTGACGTCAGACAGTTATCTTTTTGGTTCAATTTCGGTAAAACCAGGACCCCTCCGAAAATATATACCCGTTGCACATCTACACTCCGGGACTATGTGTGGTTCCTTAATTAGCAGTACTTTTTGAGATACAGCTGTATACAAAAGCGTCTTAATTTTTCTTTTCTTTTTTTAAAACAGTTTTCATCGCCACGCTGTATCTCAAAAAGTATTTCACCAGATGCTACCCGTTCACAGGGTTTATTGAGCCTGTCAATCCGACCCCACACACACGAGAATGTTCATGCATATCCATGGAGATTTACAAATACATACATTTCACTTTGTGTAATAAATAACTCAGCACTTACCTTTTAGTGTTAGGAAAAACGTTGTCTTTTTTCTGGAATCGGCTACGGGTTTGGTGTTTTCAAATTTCAAATTTTACTTTGCAATAACAAGTTTAACAAAAAATATTGGAAAAACGGTTCTCTCAACTATGGTACAAATCACGCTGTGGAAACATCCAGCGACGGGCGTTAACCAATGAGAGAGGACTGATCACGTGTCTCAAATAATTCCGCGTGACACTTCGGATGAAAGATGGGCGGTGACAGCGTGTTAGTCACGTGATATCCGCGTGTTCCCTTCTAGCAAATGATTTGATCTGTGTGAGATTCTATCTCTATTGTCGCGGAGGACGGCAGCGAGATTTACTCTGCTGGAGGCGCGGGGAGGGACGGGGGCAGCGTTGCCAGGCGTGCGATAATGATCGTATTTGTGCGATAATTTCAACCCTTATGCGATGTACGATCAATAATTGCAAACATTGGCCAAATATACAATTATTCAGGCATATTTAAATAACTTACAACTTTTCTCGTTCAGTTTTGCAGATTATGAGCTACGTCACCACGTCTCTCCCTTCAGCAGCACAGCCAACTACAGCACATTGTGTACTACTGAGGCTTTTCACGTGGCGTCATCGGCTGCTGAGGCGCTATGGGTGCGTTCACGGAGATCATTCTGCGCAGATTCTGTGCAGAATCTGACCAATTCATAGAAGAGCATTGGCTAAATTGGTCAGATTCTGCACAGAATCTGCGCAGAATGATCTCCGTGAACGCACCTAATAATAGTTTCAGCGCAGGCAGGTGCGAAGGCGGTGCGGTAGAGGCGTGTGACGACCAAGTTTAGCTCAGTAAAATAACAGCGATACCGAAGTGGAATTCGACAAAATGTAATATTGGTGTAATATTGGTGAGTAAAATTATACAGTTATATTATAATTTAGAAAACGATTGAGTGCCAACAGCCAATCAGCTTTCCCGCTGGAGCGTTGGCGTGAAATCAGGATAAAACTATTAGAAAACCTTAAAAAAAAAAAAAGTTGTTTAACGTTTCTGTATTATAATAACATCTAATAGTCTCGTTATGATGTTAACTGTACTAGGTGGGCGTTACCACAAGATGGCGTGTGTGTTGTATGTCGTTTTTTAAATTCAAACATGTAAGGAAATTGCAATAGAACAAATAGTTAAACACAATGACTTGTGATCACTTCGGTGTCCAGTAGTTCAGTGCAGTGCTTTTTTGTTCATTTCAGTGCTTGTGATGCAGTTGATCAGGTAATATGATGTCACATATTAAGGATGGAAAAATAACACATATATTCTTAAAGTTTTACAGTGTACGATCATTTTTCTGAAAATACGATAATTTTGAGGGTCCAGTACGATATTTCCACATTTCAGATCTGGCAACGCTGGACGGGGTGTCCTGCCGGTACCCCATTGTCAGGCACGGGGCAGTGGGGGCGTTCTCCTGGGGCGCTCTGACTGTCAGCTAAGATCAGCCCGAGTGTTGCTGTTCACTCGATTTGATAAATAAAAGAGCTTTCTATTTTGGAAGATAAAAGTTGTACTCTTGGATTCTTACCGCCGCTACAATCGGGGTCCGTTTCTGTCTGCAATATTATGATACAGGTCATACTTGCAAAACTCGTATATTAATCAACGTTTTAATTTTCTTTCATGATACAATCCTACATTTTGTTAAGTGGAATGCAAAAAATAATTAAATAAATAATAATAATAATAACACAGTGAGTATTTTTTAATTGTACAATGCTCTCTTTTTAACGTTTATTTTATTTGAAGTGTTTATTCAGGTTAAAACCAATGTTATGACTTTACTTTATGAAAACGTGTTTATGACCACATTGTTTACTGCGAACACACAACAAGGGCAGTGATTTTTTTTTTTTTTAAAGTGTTGTCTACTTTGTTTTTACTTGAAATATTTACAAGATTTAACTACTGTATTGCTTTCTTTGTTTTGTAGCCACAAGGGTAAAGTAAGGCCCTTATTACTTCTGGGATATTTTAATACAGTGTTACATAACGGCTTTGATAACTTTTTTTTTTTAAGCGAATATCCGAACAAATATCTACATCTTGAATGAATATCCAAAACATCAACATTCTATGTTCGTACCAGCACGAAAAAAATTCCAGAGTACTCATCAGTTTTTTTATTTAGCACTCACAAAGATAAAGGCAAAGAACATTAGTGACTGCTACTGCTGCTCCTGATACCGGGAACCTTTGCTTGAACCAGCCCATCAACATCTGGAGCAAATGACTGGGCTGAGGATATCTTGAGTATTGAGTTAAGTTGAGAATAACATTTTGATTTGTTGATGTTCATGACGGAGAAAGATTGCAGCTTCTCAGGACACACTATTTCAGCAGCTTTTAGCAGCATTTTAGCAGCAAACTCTCCATCAGAAAATGGTTTTGAAGAAACAGCTATTTTGTGAACAATCACATGGCTTGCCTTAACAGCAGCATCACTTATGCTACACGCATTAGTAGACATCAATTGCTGCTTTTTAATGACTAATTCAGAGTATTTATCTTCACGTACCGTTCCTGTATATTTATCACGTTTCTTGCCATGGTTTGCTTCACAGTGTCTTTTAATGTTGTATTATTTCACAACAGACACATGTTGCTTACAAATTGATCACATTGGCTTTCCATTCATGCCCTCAAAGAAATATTAAATTCCCCATTTCTCTTGAAACACACGGCACTCTTGTTCCACCTTTCTCTTCACAGATAAAGACACGATGACACTTGTCACTACAGAACCTTGTTCTGGTATCACTGGTGTCGTCTACTCGAACCAGCTGACGCACAGCTGTCTCACCCACGTGATCACCGATTGACAGCAATCACAGCAACATGAAAATCTGTGTTGCTCATGCGAAGGCATGTTTGCACACGTGTTCTAAGAGGTGATGGTGAGTAAAATAATCAATATGTGCTATTTAGGGGAATGTAAATATGCTATGTATGATCATTTTGTTAAACACAATAACTTTGAGGTTTTGGGTTCATCTTTGTATTTATAACTGTCACTCGGCCGCGCCAAGCTCAGGGTATCAGATCAAGCGAAGCGAGTTTGACACCCCTGCTCTAAAAGGAGGCTGTGTGGCCCAGTGGTTAAAGGGCTGTAACTAGGAGGTTCCCGGTTCAAATCCCCCAGTCGCTTGACCTCCTTGTGCTCGTCTCGTTGCTGTAAATGACTGCAGCTGATGCAGAGTTCACACACCCTAGTCTCTGTAAGTCGCCTTGGATAAAGGCGTCTGCTAAATAAACACATAATAATAAAGTTACAGATTTACACACATACCAAAAAAAAAAAGGCTACATTAATTATAAAAATAATCTATACATTTCTCAAAGACATAATTATCAATACATTTAAAATTACATTTTGATACTTTATAGTCTCCGTTTTAAACATGCTGTATCAATAAATAACATATATGTAATTTCCTGGTTTTAATGTTAGCAGTTTGATTTTACTGAAAAAACAACACATTTATGAGAAAGTCAGTTGTTTTCCTTTTTTAGCTGGGCATATAAAAACTAAAAATAACTGGAAGCAGAGGCCGCTGTTCATCAGTGTCAGTGTTTAGATTTTTTTAGAAATGTTTACAGAGAATTTCGTGTATACATTTTTTTCTTAAATAGTGAGTGATTCATTCATTTGAAACACCGACATTGAACATCTTTTCTGTTGGATTTTCCACCTGTTTCGTGCATAAATTTAACTAGGCGCTCCCTGTAGGACCGCCTACAAGACAGCCTAATCAACTTAAAACAGGGAGCCAAGTCGATCACGAATTGCGGATGAAGCATAACATCTCAAGGATTCGACAATGAATCAAGTGCAAGAGAAATCAACACCACTACAGTTTGTCGCAAGATGGCGTTTGTTATGATGCTGATGCACTCCGCATTGTAAATATTACGGATTCAAACAGCAGGTTTGGCTGTATTTTGTTTTATTCTCTGAAGTGTTTAAGTTTTAGGCTGTTAAGATGTTTTATTTGTTTTCTGTATCCAGTCGCGGTAGATGTTATTTCTGCTTTTGTTGTATAATGTAAATAGCTGCTATATTGATCTATTTCAGAGAAAGATAAATACATAAATAAATAAAAACAACAACAAAAAAACAACAAATAAATCAATAAATAAAAACAAATAAGAGAACGGATCCTGTCCACCTGGGATGTAAGCCCTCTGCCTGGGCTTGGTGGGATAGACATTGGAGTGGACAGTAGGTGTGAGTAACAAAAAAAAAAAATACAAACTAAAAATAGAAATATGTACATTGCGATCTTACAGTTCAGCACCACAGTCAAACCTGTGAAAGGGAGGCGATGGCCTCCGTTGCGGCCTGGTGCGCATCCCTCAATTTGTCAATGGAGAATGTCAGAGGGAAGATTAACTATCACTGACACTATTATCTGCTCTTATTGAATCATACTTTGTCATATACTTGTACTTACTAGAACTGAAGTCATTGTATTTTCTCTTGCTCTTATGTGTATGAATACTTGTACTGTGATTGTACTGTGAGGTATTCTTTTGTTTATGACTGTAAGTCGCTCTGGTTAACGGCGTCTGTGTCCTCAGAAGGCTCTGATTGTATTACGATTACTATCAGGATCATATAACAAGTACTGCTCTATTAGAAATTGAGCAGAAACTGCATTTTGTATTAAATTAAAAAAACAAAGTTGAAAAATGGTGACAAGCTTTAAGATTGCATCGCTGCTGCTGCAAGTAGTTGGGTTAACACCTAAAACGTCTGTGTCCTCAGAAGGCTCTGTTTATATGACGATTACTATCAGGATCATATAACAAGTACTGCTTCATTACAAATTGAGCAGAAACTGTATTTTTGAATTAAGAAAAAAAAGTTGAAAAATGGTGACAAGCTTTAGAATTGCAACACTGCTGCTGCAAATAGTTGGGTTAACACCTAAAACGTCTGTGTTCCTCAGTGTGTCTCAGTATGTTTCAGTGTGCTAGTGAAAGAGGGAACCATCGCTATGTTTAGATATACAGCATATTCACATGGCGTATCCATTGTTTTGCTTATGACTGTAAGTCGCTCTGGGTAACGGCGCCTGTGTCCTCAGAAGCCTCTGATTGTATTACGACTACTATCAGGATCATATAACAAGTACTGCTCTATTAGAAATTGAGCAGAAACTGCATTTTGTATTAAATAAAACGTCTGTGTCTCAGTGTGTCTTGGTGTGTTTCAGTGTGCTAGTGAAAGAGGGAATCATCGCTATGTTTAGATATACAGCATATTCACATGGCGTATCCATTTTTTGTTTATGACTGTAAGTCTCTCTGGGTAACAGCGTCTGTGTCTTCAGAAGGCTCTGATTGTATTACGATTACTATCAGTGTCTCAGTGTGTTTCAGTGTGCTAGTGAAAGAGGGAACCATCGCTATGTTTAGATATACAGCATATTCACATGGCGTATCCATTTGTTATTTCAGGTCGTGGCGGAGCACCAGAAAGGCGAAGGGTGTGCGGCCTGGTGCGCATCCCCATATGCGGGTTAAAGCCCGATGCCGGCGCTCATCAGACCCCAGAAAAGGTGTTGGTTGATATAGACCACAGGCAGAATTTGCCGACATGACCGTAGTCAGGTTTCAGTAACATGACCATAGTCAGAATTAGCCGACATGACCATAGCCAGAATTAGCCAACATGACCATAGTCAGGTTTCAGTAACATGACCATAGTCAGAATTTATGAATTATGTATGAATACTTGTACTGTGATTCTTGAAATGTATTTTTGTTTATGACTGTAAGTCACTCTGGTTAACAGCGTCTGGGTCCTCAGAAGGCTCCGATTATATTACGATTACTATCAGGATCTTATAACAAGCACTGCTGACCATAAACTGCATTTTGTATTAAATAAAAAAGTTGAAAAATATATATATGTGTGTGTGTGTGTGTGTGTGTGTGTGTGTGTGTTATTTTTAATGCACTCCCCAAATATTAACAGCCATGGTTATATATTTTAGTTCTGTGATAATTAAAAACAAATCTTATCTTAGCTTCATTACATCTATTAATCTAAAATTTAATTAACACCATATATTTTGTTTTGGACTAAGCCATTAATGTCATACTTCATAAAACTAGCTGCCATTCACACCTGTGGCAGTAGGGTTCATATATTGTAGAAATACATCTAATGGTAGCTTCATTACAACTTCAAGGAAATGTTGACAATTGGTTAAAAGCTTTACAACTGCATCAATGGTGTTGCAATGAATAAGGTTAACACTTAAAACGTCTGTGTTTCACTGTGCAATGGAAAGAGGGATGCATCACTATCAATCATGAAAATGTGTACATGTGAGGGGGTTCTGGAAACTGAACCCCAAGGGGTATTATGCTGTAGGACTTTTGAATGACAAATGTTCATTTTGGAAAGTAAAGTTGTTTTGAAATAAGTTGAAAGGCTGGGAGGATCTTCTGTGGAGAAGATCTTCCCTCCCTTTCAACTTATTTCAAAACAATACATTAAAAAGGCAGCAATGTTTAATTTCCACAGCTATGCAGCCTCAAAGTTAACTGGTTTTGCTAACTGGTCCTAAATTGTAGGTCTGATTACTGTGGGCTAGAGCATTTCTGCAATATGTGTGGAACTTTCCTATTTATGGAGGTATGGAGCCTTAAAGCAAGCTGGTTTTGCTGTGCAGTCAAATCAACTTTATTGAACAGAATAGTCTAGGAGGGTTTAAAATTGACACAATGCTCCATTTTTCCCCAAATGGTTTCAAATTGTAGGTCTGATCACTGTGGAGTAGAGCATGTTTGCAATATGTGTGGAACTTTCCTATTTATGGAGGTATGGAGCCTTAAAGCAAGCTGGTTTTGCTGTGCAGTCAAATCAACTTTATTGAACAGAATAGTCTAGGAGGGTTTAAAATTGACACAATGCTCCATTTTTCCCCAAATGGTTTCAAATTGTAGGTCTGATCACTGTGGAGTAGAGCATGTTTGCAATATGTATGGGACTTTCCTATTTATGGAGGTATGCAGCCTCAAAGCAGCTGGTTTTGCTGTGCACTTAAATCAACTTTATTGAACAGAATGGTCTAGGAGGGTTTAAAATTGACACAAAACTGCATTATTTCCCCAAAAGGTCTCAAACATGACCAGAGTCAGAATTAAGCTACATGACTATTATTATTATTATTATTATTATTATTTACAGTGGCTCTCAAAAGTATTCACCCCCTTGGACTTTTCCACATTTTATTGTGTTACAACATGGAATTCAAAATTGATTTAATTACGAGTTGTTGCCACTGATCAACACAAAAAAAGTCCATAATGTCAAAGTGAAAAATAAAATCTACAAATTGTAGGTCTGATCACTGTGGACTAGAGCATGGTTGCAATATTTGTGGAACTTTCCTATTTATGGAGGTATGCAGCCTCAAAGCTAGCTGGTTTTTGCCTGTGCAGTCAAATCAACTTTATTGAATATAATGGTCTAGGAGGGTTTAAAATGACATAAAGCTGCATTTATTAACCAAAAGGTCTCAAATTGTAGGTCTGATCACTCTGGACTAGAGCATGGTTGCAATATGTGTGGAACTTTCCTATTTATGGAGGTATGCAGCCTCAAAGCTAGCTGCTTTTTGCTGTCCAGTCAAATCAACTGTATTAAACGGAATGGTCTAGGAGGGTTTAAAATGACACAAAGCTGCATTTATTAACCAAAAGATCTCAAATTGTAGGTCTGATCACTCTGGACTAGAGCATGGTTGCAATATGTGTGGAACTTTCCTATTTATGGAGGTATGCAGCCTCAAAGCTAGCTGCTTTTTGCTGTCCAGTCAAATCAACTGTATTGAACGGAATGGTCTAGGAGGGTTTAAAATGAAACAAAGCTGCATTTATTCAAGAAAAGGTCTCAAATTGCAGGTATGATCACTCTGGAATAGAGCATGGTTGCAATATGTGTGTGGAACTTTCCTATTTATGGAGGTATGCAGCCTCAAAGCTAGCTGCTTTTTGCTGTCCAGTCAAATCAACTGTATTAAACGGAATGGTCTAGGAGGGTTTAAAATGACACAAAGCTGCATTTATTAACCAAAAGATCTCAAATTGTAGGTCTGATCACTCTGGACTAGAGCATGGTTGCAATATGTGTGGAACTTTCCTATTTATGGAGGTATGCAGCCTCAAAGCTAGCTGCTTTTTGCTGTCCAGTCAAATCAACTGTATTGAACGGAATGGTCTAGGAGGGTTTAAAATGAAACAAAGCTGCATTTATTCAAGAAAAGGTCTCAAATTGTAGGTATGATCACTCTGGACTAGAGCATGGTTGCAATATGTGTGGAACTTTCCTATTTATGGAGGTATGCAGCCTCAAAGCTAGCTGCTTTTTGCTGTCCAGTCAAATCAACTGTATTGAACGGAATGGTCATAGAGGGTTTAAAATGACACAAAGCTGCATTTATTAACCAAAAGATCTCAAATTGTAGGTCTGATCACTCTGGACTAGAGCATGGTTGCAATATGTGTGGAACTTTCCTATTTATGGAGGTATGCAGCCTCAAAGCTAGCTGCTTTTTGCTGTCCAGTCAAATCAACTGTATTGAACGGAATGGTCTAAGAGGGTTTAAAATGAAACAAAGCTGCATTTATTCAAGAAAAGGTTTCAAATTGCAGGTATGATCACTCTGGACTAGAGCATGGTTGCAATATGTGTGGAACTTTCCTATTTATGGAGGTATGCAGCCTCAAAGCTAGCTGCTTTTTGCTGTCCAGTCAAATCAACTGTATTGAACGGAATGGTCTAGGAGGGTTTAAAATGAAACAAAGCTGCATTTATTCAAGAAAAGGTCTCAAATTGCAGGTATGATCACTCTGGAATAGAGCATGGTTGCAATATGTGTGGAACTTTCCTATTTATGGAGGTATGCAGCCTCAAAGCTAGCTGCTTTTTGCTGTCCAGTCAAATCAACTGTATTGAACGGAATGGTCTAGGAGGGGTTAAAATGACACAAAGCTGCATTTATTAACCAAAAGATCTCAAATTGTAGGTCTGATCACTCTGGACTAGAGCATGGTTGCAATATGTGTGGAACTTTCCTATTTATGGAGGTATGCAGCCTCAAAGCTAGCTGGTTTTTGCTGTACAGTCAAATCAACTGTATTGCAGTTTATATTAGAAAAATAGCCAAAAATCGAAAAAAGCACCAAAGATAATCCCAATAGGGCTCAAATTGAACATCTCACCTTCTAGTTTCTGTTCATACTGATTTTTTAGCTGTGGCATGTGCAGATTTGGAGAGAAATGCCCCAAACCGTTGCAACTGCTATCCATTTTTGAATATCTGCCATATTTGAAAAATAGCAAAAAATAGGAAAAAACGCCAAAGATAATCCCAATAGGGCTCAAATTGAACATCTCACCTTCTAGTTTCTGTTCATACTGATTTTTTAGCTGTGGCATGTGCAGATTTGGAGAGAAATGCCCCAAACCGTTGCAACTGCTATCCATTTTTGAATATCTGCCATATTTGAAAAATAGCAAAAAATAGGAAAAAACGCCAAAGATAATCCCAATAGGGCTCAAATTGAACATCTCATCTTCTAGTTTCTGTTCATACTGATTTTATAGCTGTGGCATGTGCAGATTTGGAGAAAAATGCCCCAAACCGTTGCAAATACTCTCCAATTTTGAATAATCGCCATATTAGAAAAATAGCCAAAAATTGAAAAAACGCCACAGAGAATCCCAATAGGGCTCAAATTGAACATCACATCTTCTAGTTTCTCGTGATATCAATTGCATAGCTGTGGCTTTTCTATATAGTGAGAAAATGGCCAGAAAACGTTGCAGTTTGGCTGAATTCTGAGGTTTCTGTCATCATTTAAATAATGATGAAAAATAGACAGAAAAGCCAAATACAGACAAAATTGTGTGTGTGAGTGTGTGTGTCTCACTGAGTGTGTGTGTCTGTGTGTGCGTGTCTTTGTGTGTGTGTCTCAGTGTGTGTGAGTGTGTGTGTCTCACTGAGTGTGTGTGTCAGTGTGTGTGTGTGTGTGAGTGTGTCTGTGTGTGTCAGTGTGTCTTAGTGTGTGTGTGTGAGTGTGTCTGTGTGTGTCTGTGTGTCTTAGTGTGTGTGTGTGTGTGTGAGAGTGTCTGTGTGTGTCAGTGTGTGTCTTAGTGTGTGTGAGTGTGTCTGTGTGTGTCAGTGTGTCTTAGTGTGTGTGAGTGTGAGTGTGTCTGTGTGTGTCAGTGTGTGCTGTGTGTGTGTGAGTGTGTGTGTGTCTGTGTGTGTCAGTGTGTCTCAGTGTGTGTGTGTGTGAGTGTGTCTGTGTGTGTCAGTGTGTCTTAGTGTGTGTGTGTGTGAGTGTGTGTCGTGTGTGTCTCAGTGTGTGTGTCTGAGTGTGCTGTGTGTGTGAGTGTGTGTGTAGTGTGTGTGTGTCAGTGTGTGTGTGTGTGTCAGTGTGTGTTTGTGTCTGTGTGTGTGTGTCTCAGTGTGTGTGTCTCTGTGTGTGTGTCTCAGTGTGTGTGTCTCGGTGTGTGTGTGTCAGTGTGTGTGTGTGTCAGTGTGTGGTTGTGTGTGTGTGTGTGTCAGTGTGTGTGTGTGTGTGTGTGTGTCTCAGTGTGTGTGTGTGTGTGTGTGTGTGTGTGTGTGCTGTGTGTGTCAGTGTGTGTCAGTGTGTGTGTGTGTGTCAGTGTGTGTGTGTGTCTCTGTGTGTGTGAGTGTGTGTCTCAGTGTGTGTGAGTGTGTGTGTCTGTGTGTGTGTCAGTGTGTGGCTGTGTGTGTGTGTGTGTGTCTGTGTGTGTGTGTCAGTGTGTGTCAGTGTGTGAGTGTCTCAGTGTGTGTGTGTGTGTGTCTCAGTGTGTGTGTGTGTGTGTCTGTGTGTAAGTGTGTGTGTCTCATGTGTGTGTGTGTGTCAGTGTGTGTCTCAGTGTGTGTCAGTGTGTGTCAGTGTGTGTGTGTGTGTCTCAGTTGTGACAGTGTGCGTGTCTGTGTGTGTGAGTGTGTGTCTCAGTGTGTGAGTGTGTGTGTGTATCAGTGTGCGTGTGTGTGTCTGCGTGTGTGTCTCAGTGTGTGTGTGTCTTAGTGTGTGTGTCTCAGTGTGTGTGTGTGTGTGTGTGTGTGTAGTGTGTCTGTCAGTGTGTGACTTGCAGTGTGTGTGTACATTGTCAAGTGTGTACAGTGCTGTGTAATAATACAGTGAGTGCGTGTGTGAGTACAATGACTAGTGTGTGTCTGTGTGTCAGAGTGTGTGTGAGTGTTTCTTAGTGTGTGTCTTGTGTGTGTTTGTGTGCGTGTGTGTCTCAGTGTGTGTGTGTGTCGTGTGTGTGTGTGT
Source organism: Acipenser oxyrinchus oxyrinchus (assembly GCA_030684275.1). Lineage (NCBI taxonomy): Eukaryota > Metazoa > Chordata > Actinopteri > Acipenseriformes > Acipenseridae > Acipenser > Acipenser oxyrinchus. The sequence continues at coordinate 7,501,189 of CM060291.1, read as the reverse complement.
GTGTCGTGTGTGTGTGTGTGTGTGTGTCTCAGTGTGTGTGTGTGTGTCTCAGTGTGTGTGTGAGTGTGCTCAGTGTGTGTGTGTCTCAGTGTGTGTCTCAGTGTGTGTGTGTCTTAGTGTGTGTGTGTGTCTCAGTGTGTGTGTGTGTGCTGTGTGTCTCAGTGTGTGTGTGTCTCAGTGTGTGTGTGTGTGTGTGTGTGTCTCAGTGTGTGTGTGTGAGTGTGTGTGTCTCAGTGTGTGAGTGTGTGTCTCAGTGTGTGTGTGTGTGTCTCAGTGTGTGGTCGTGTGTGTCAGTGTGTGTGTGCTCAGTGTGTGTGTCTGTGTGTAAGTGTGTGTGTCTCAGTGTGTGTGTGTGTGTGTCTCAGTGTGTGAGTGTGTGTCTCAGTGTGTGTGTCTCAGTGTGTGTGTCTCAGTGTGTGTGAGTGTGTGTGTCTCACTGAGTGTGTGTGTCAGTGTGTGTGTGTGTGTGTGTGTGTGTGTCTGTGTGTGTCAGTGTGTCTGTGTGTGTGTGTGTGTGTGTGTCTGTGTGTGTCAGTGTGTGTGTGTGTGTGTGTGTGTGTGTGAGTGTGTCTGTGTGTGTCAGTGTGTCTTAGTGTGTGTGTGTGTGAGTGTGTCTGTGTGTGTGTCTCAGTGTGTGTGTCTCAGTCGTGTGTGTGTGTGTGTCTTAGTATGTGTGTCTCAGTGTGTGTGTGTCTCAGTGTGTGTGTGTTTGTGTGTGTGTGTCTCAGTGTGTGTTTGTGTCTGTGTGTGTGTGTGTGTCTCAGTGTGTGTGTTTGTCTGTGTGTGTGTCTCAGTGTGCGTGTCTCAGTGTTTGTGTCTCAGTGTGTGTGTGTGTCAGTGTGTGTCTGCGTGTGTGTGTGTCAGTGTCAGTGTGTGTGTGTGTGTGTCAGTGTCAGTGTATGTGTGAGTGTGTCTCAGTGTGTGTGAGTGTGTGTCTGTGTGTAAGTTTCAGTGAGTGTGTGTGTGTGTCAGTGTGTGTAGTGTGTCTCTGTCTGTGTGAGTGTGTGTCTCAGTGTGTGTGAGTGTGTGTTTCTGCGTGTGTGTGTGTCAGTGTGTGTATGTCTGTGTGTGTTTCACTGTGTGTGAGTGTGTGTGTCTCAGTGTGTGTCAGTGTGTGAGTGTCTCAGTGTGTGTGTGTGTCTCAGTGTGTGTGTGTGTGTGTGTGTGTGAGTGTGTGTGTCTCAGTGTGTGTGTGTGTCAGTGTGTGTGTCTCAGTGTGTGTGTCTCAGTGTGTGTCAGTGTGAGTGTGTCTCAGTGTGTGTGAGTGTGTGTCAGTGTGTGTGTGTGTGTGTCTCAGTGTGTGTCAGTGTGTGTGTCTGTGTGTGTGTGTGTGTGTCTCAGTGTGTGTGTGTCTGTGTGTAAGTGTGTGTGTGTCTCAGTGTGTGAGTGTTTGTCTCAGTGTGTGTGTCTCAGTGTGTGTGAGTGTGTGTGTCTCAGTGTGTGTGAGAATGTGTGTGTCTCAGTGTGTGTGTCTCAGTGTGTGTGTGTGTCTCAGTGTGTGTGTGTGTGTGTGTCTGTGTGTGTCAGTGTGTGTCTGTGTGTGTGTGTGTGTCTCAGTGTGTGTGTGTGTGTCTGTGTGTGTGTGAGTGTGTGTGTGTGCCTCAGTGTGTGTGTCTCAATGTTTGTGAGTGTGTCTCAGTGTGTGTGTGTGTCTCATGTGTGTGTCTTAGTATGTGTGTCTCAGTGTGTGTGTGTGTGTGTGTGTGTCTCAGTGTGTGTGTTTCTCAGTGTGTGTGTGTTTGTCCTGTGTGTGTGTGTGTCAGTGTGTGTCAGTGTGTGTGTGTCTCTGTGTGTGAGTGTGTGCGTGTCTCAGTGTGTGTCAGTGTGTGCATGTCTCAGTGTCTGTGCTGTTGAAGCTGACACCCTGGGATCCTTCAAGAAGCTGCTCTGAGATTTTGGGATGAATAAGCTACTAACAACCAAACGAGCAAGATGGGCTGAATGGCCTCCTCTCGTTTGTAAACGTTATTATGTTCTTATATTAATATAGGTTCATCTATTGAAATATATGGATAGACCAAAAGAATACTACTGTGTGTCATTGAAAAAAATCTTGTAATACCCAAATGGTAATATTTTCGTTGGGCTCTGAACGATGGTATTATCACTTCAACACATCAGCTTGAGCTCAAAGTGTGGCTTGTGCAGAGCTGGCATTTCAGTCTGTGTATTTACAAGTAGTCTCAGGCCGATTGGTTTGGTGCAAATTCTGGGGAGAATCAATTTGTTTTGGATGTTTCATTTATGCCTGCAAATGAACTGAACCGCACTTCAGCATGCACCAAACGACCATTTGTGAAAGGGCTTTTAAGAGACTCAAAAGTACTGTATGCCTAAATTATTGTTTGTTACTAGCAATATTAACACATTGTTTTCTTCACAAAAAGGATGTAAATCCCATTTTGATGCAAATACCTTGATAAATCTGACTGAAGGCAAAGATACTGGTACCCAATAAAGTACAGGTGTGTAGATTTGTGTTAATCGGCATATTTGAAAACCAGTTGAATATTTTATATTAAAAATTACACTGCAATATAATTATATGATAATCGTGGTATTTTTCTGATAGTTATCATACCATGAGAATTTCTTAGCATCCCACCTCTACATCTGACCCTATGTCAGACCCACGTCAAACTTATCCAATTGTCAGGAAAATTCATATGGATACCCAAACACCCCACCCCAATAAAGAAACTAAAAATATAGTAAAATGCCAAAGGATTATGCTATTGGGGGCGGGAGTGTTTACTTTGAACGGACTCAGACAGAATGTATAAGAAAACTAAATATTCAATATATGTATGGCACCATTACAATCATCCCTGTAAAATCAAAAGAGGTTGGCTATCTCACCTGGCATTTGTTTTCTGCTTTCACCTTGTATATAAGGCTTGAAATAGATAAGCACTTGGTCTTCATCTACTTTGGCCCATCTTGTATACTTTCATCCTGCACAAGATAACAAATACAATTATGAAGTTACTTCATCAGTGGCGGACTGTAGCAAGATTGATTGATGTAGCAATCTCTGTGGCCTCCAGTTTGAAAGATCCACTTGCACACAATAGTGGGCTATATAACTTTATTTCATTAGTATGCTTAGCAATCCCGGAACAATGAGACCATATAGAAAAAGCAATACTTTAATCTGCATTTTCATCATATAACTCTATACATTAAATTAATTTATGAAGTTAATATTTTTATGTATAAATGTATGAAAAATAAATTTGGTTCAAGTACATGTATTGGGGGTTGTTTTAAAACAAAATCTGACAGGGGATATTATATTATTTCTACCATTTTCCCTGCACCTGGAATCTGTGTCTATTTCACAAACACCAAAATTGGGATTCATTTAAAACAATAAAATCACCAGTTTGTTTTATTGTTTAATAATAAATAAATAAAAAATAGTAAATGGGGAAAACTGACTTGGCTTAGTGGCTGCCATGGTTTTATAATTGACATATAAATTAAATAAATGTCTACATAATTAATTCTTAAGATATATTTATATAGTAATATCAAAGGTATAGTTGGGCCAATCCAATGTCAACGGCTCCTACTCAGCCTGTTCTGTTTTTCCAAATTTTACATTTATGTTATTGATACATGGACTATCGTCTTAAACTATCAAGCTCATCAATATGGCATTTTCACCTGTACAGTATTTCCATGATTCATGATAGATAGTGAAACAAGTAAAAGAGGATATAAGTTACAGGAGACAGCATAATTGCATGGGCTCGGACCGCCGAGTGAGGGAATACAATGGGCGTACATGTATATGATTCGTTTTGATCAGATTCATGACTTTATTTATTTTTATATTTCATTACGAGTAACTTAAAATATTGAACAAGTTCACAAAAATAAACCAACTTGAAATGTTATACGCTCAATACAAAACACTATTCTCTGGCAACTTACGATATGAAAAGTAAAATAATGTAAACTAATGTACCGTATATTACAGCCGGCCTAAACTCATATATTGTAATACAGTACAGTAAAAAATAAAAGTTAAACAGGGGTGCACAGTACCTTACTATAGATCTTCTGACTACAACGTACTACAGCATAGCAAAAAAATATTTTATGGAAATATGCATAGCAGTCGGCCGATTGAGCTGATAAACTTTCGTGCCTGCTTTTCCCGCTGTCATACAGTTGCTATGCAGTTGCAATTAAATGTTTTTCCTGCTTGGCTGACGACCCAATCAAAACGATGCATTTGCAACCCAACTTTGCTTGTTTTGTGTGGCTTAACATTTGGAGAGAGAAAAAAATCTGCAACTGCACGTGAATCGAGGGTTCCCCCACCCCCACCAAATGGAACACAGACAAAAGTATTTACCAGCCAAACTGGCACTGGCCAGAAGCAAACGTATGATATAATATGCCATACATATATATGTCCACTGTACAAAATTATCTGAACAAAGTCATTCTTCTTGTTTAAACTTAGCACAGGAAAATTCCTTGAAGCTCCAAATTACCATTTGTATAAAAATGATAAAACGTTCATGCACCCGCATTTCCACATGCCTTTGAAACGTGATTTTTTGTTTACTACTACAGTCAAAAACTTCAAATAAACCCAAACAGTTAAGCACACAACTTAACATAAACCTAAATCTAGCCTATGTCAAAACTCTACATTTTTAAAGACATACTGTAAGATATATTTTACATCTCATTGCAATCCAGAAATGTAAAATCAGAAAGATTTTTTTAACAACGTATTAAGTACAGTAGAGTACATACATTAGGCCTAACTCGTATTAAGCACAGTACTGTACATACATTTTTTAAAAGATTTTAAACGCTTCCCACTTCATATGTTCTTAAACATGTTGTCAATAGTTTAAATCATTAACATAATTGACTAGCAATAGATAGCAAAATAGTGGGATTACATTTTCTCAATTTTAAACTGTGAACTAGAATATTGTGCAAATTTGTAATTCATTACATAGAAGGCATTAAAATATGTCCTAGTCTGGAGGGGTGGGCTGTCCCCAAATATATATCGGTAAGTAAAATATTTCACTGAATTACCTGACGTTAGATTAATCATGAAGTCTATTTTTTTTAGTGATGGAAAATGTCTTACAGCTAAATTAATATATAGGCCTACCTGCATAAGTCTCTGCAAGTGACGATAGCTACCACGATTAATGATTTTATATAAGAGATTCTCGATAGTGTCAGTAAATTACTTCGTGTTGTGAAGAAGGTCTCTTCAAGATAAACATTCTGTAGCAGTTGAAGAACAACTTTGTGGACCAGCGCGCTGTTAATTTAAAAATCTCAAACTTCCTTTGGCAGCGATATACAGTAAACAAATTGCAGAAAGTGTTTAATGCATGTGCTTAAATATGGAATATATAACACGCATACATATAATAGTATGCATTTGTATTTTATTCTATTTGGCAAAACATTATCTTCTCACTTTTTTTTTTTTAGAACCTACGCTATACAAGATCATAACCATTTACAGCAGTGGTACTCAATTACATTCTCTCGCGGGCCAGATAAGGACATTTCCAAACCTTGGGGGCCACAGGGCGCTCAAGATGTGCGTAGTGGTGGGGGTTGTTTAAATGGTCATGAAAATCTGACTATCCAATCAGACTTTACATACAGTAACAAAACGTTGCAACACTGCACTTGCACCAATCAACTAATACATCTCAGAAATAACTATTAGACTATCAGAACTATCAGAAATAATTATTATCACTGATTACCAGTTTTATCCGGACAGAAACACAGATCTGACCCGTGTGAGCTGAACTATAGGCTATTCAATGCCTCCCTATTTATTCAGTGAAATGAACGGTCGAAAGCAACGCTACCAGGCACTGACGTCAGACAGTTATCTTTTTGGTTCAATTTCGGTAAAACCAGGACCCCTCCGAAAATATATACCCCGTTGCACATCTACACTCCGGGACTATGTGTGGTTCCTTAATTAGCAGTACTTTTTGAGATACAGCTGTATACAAAAGCGTCTTAATTTTTCTTTTCTTTTTTAAAACAGTTTTCATCGCCACGCTGTATCTCAAAAAGTATTTCACCAGATGCTACCCGTTCACAGGGTTTATTGAGCCTGTCAATCCGACCCCACACACACGAGAATGTTCATGCATATCCATGGAGATTTACAAATACATACATTTCACTTTGTGTAATAAATAACTCAGCACTTACCTTTTAGTGTTAGGAAAAACGTTGTCTTTTTTCTGGAATCGGCTACCGGGTTTGGTGTTTTTCAAATTTCAAATTTTACTTTGCAATAACAAGTTTAACAAAAAATATTGGAAAAACGGTTCTCTCAACTATGGTACAAATCACGCTGTGGAAACATCCAGCGACGGGCGTTAACCAATGAGAGAGGACTGATCACGTGTCTCAAATAATTCCGCGTGACACTTCGGATGAAAGATGGGCGGTGACAGCGTGTTAGTCACGTGATATCCGCGTGTTCCCTTCTAGCAAATGATTTGATCTGTGTGAGATTCTATCTCTATTGTCGCGGAGGACGGCAGCGAGATTTACTCTGCTGGAGACGCGGGGAGGGACGGGGCAGCGTTGCCAGGCGTGCGATAATGATCGTATTTGTGCGATAATTTCAACCCTTGTACGATGTACGATCAATAATTGCAAACATTGGCCAAATATACAATTATTCAGGCATATTTAAATAACTTACAACTTTTCTCGTTCAGTTTTGCAGATTATGAGCTACGTCACCACGTCTCTCCCTTCAGCAGCACAGCCAACTACAGCACATTGTGTACTACTGAGGCTTTTCACGTGACGTCATCGGCTGCTGAGACGCTATGGGTGCGTTTACGGAGATCATTCTGCGCAGATTCTGTGCAGAATCTGACCAATTCATAGAAGAGCATTGGCTAAATTGGTCAGATTCTGCACAGAATCTGCGCAGAATGATCTCCGTGAACGCACCCTAAGTAGTAGTTTCCGCGCAGGCAGGTACGAAGGCGGTGCGGTAGAGACGTGTGACGACCAAGTTTAGCTCAGTAAAATAACAGCGATACCGAAGTGGAATTCGACAAAATGTAATATTGGTGTAATATTGGTGAGTAAAATTATACAGTTATATTATAATTTAGAAAACGATTGAGTGCCAACAGCCAATCAGCTTTCCCGCTGGAACGTTGACGTGAAATCAGGATAAAACTATTAGAAAACCTTAAAAAAAAAAAAAAGTTGTTTAACGTTTCTGTATTATAATAACATCTAATAGTCTCGTTATGATGTTAACTGTACTAGGTGGGCGTTACCACAAGATGACGTGTGTGTTGTATGTCGTTTTTTAAATTCAAACATGTAAGGGAAATTGCAATAGAACAAATAGTTAAACACAATGACTTGTGATCACTTCGGTGTCCAGTAGTTCAGTGCAGTGCTTTTTTGTTCATTTCAGTGCTTGTGATGCAGTTGATCAGGTAATATGATGTCACATATTAAGGATGGAAAAATAACACATATATTCTTAAAGTTTTACAGTGTACGATCATTTTTCTGAAAATACGATAATTTTGAGGGTCCAGTACGATATTTCCACATTTCAGATCTGGCAACGCTGGACGGGGTGTCCTGCCGGTACCCCATTGTCAGGCACGGGGCAGTGGGGGCGTTCTCCTGGGGCGCTCTGACTGTCAGCTAAGATCAGCCCGAGTGTTGCTGTTCACTCGATTTGATAAATAAAAGAGCTTTCTATTTTGGAAGATAAAAGTTGTACTCTTGGATTCTTACCGCCGCTACAATCGGGGTCCGTTTCTGTCTGCAATATTATGATACAGGTCATACTTGCAAAACTCGTATATTAATCAACGTTTTAATTTTCTTTCATGATACAATCCTACATTTTGTTAAGTGGAATGCAAAAAATAATTAAATAAATAATAATAATAATAACACAGTGAGTATTTTTTAATTGTACAATGCTCTCTTTTAACGTTTATTTTATTTGAAGTGTTTATTCAGGTTAAAACCAATGTTATGACTTTACTTTATGAAAACGTGTTTATGACCACATTGTTTACTGCGAACACACAACAAGGGCAGTGATTTTTTTTTTTTTTAAAGTGTTGTCTACTTTGTTTTTACTTGAAATATTTACAAGATTTAACTACTGTATTGCTTTCTTTGTTTTGTAGCCACAAGGGTAAAGTAAGGCCCTTATTACTTCTGGGATATTTTAATACAGTGTTACATAACGGCTTTGATAACTTTTTTTTTTTAAACGAATATCCGAACAAATATCTACATCTTGAATGAATATCCAAAACATCAACATTCTATGTTCGTACCAGCACGAAAAAAATTCCAGAGTACTCATCAGTTTTTTTATTTAGCACTCACAAAGATAAAGGCAAAGAACATTAGTGACTGCTACTGCTGCTCCTGATACCGGGAACCTTTGCTTGAACCAGCCCATCAACATCTGGAGCAAATGACTGGGCTGAGGATATCTTGAGTATTGAGTTAAGTTGAGAATAACATTTTGATTTGTTGATGTTCATGACGGAGAAAGATTGCAGCTTCTCAGGACACACTATTTCAGCAGCTTTTAGCAGCATTTTAGCAGCAAACTCTCCATCAGAAAATGGTTTTGAAGAAACAGCTATTTTGTGAACAATCACATGGCTTGCCTTAACAGCAGCATCACTTATGCTACACGCATTAGTAGACATCAATTGCTGCTTTTTAATGACTAATTCAGAGTATTTATCTTCACGCACCGTTCCTGTATATTTATCACGTTTCTTGCCATGGTTTGCTTCACAGTGTCTTTTAATGTTGTATTATTTCACAACAGACACATGTTGCTTACAAATTGATCACATTGGCTTTCCATTCATGCCCTCAAAGAAATATTAAATTCCCCATTTCTCTTGAAACACACGGCACTCTTGTTCCACCTTTCTCTTCACAGATAAAGACACGATGACACTTGTCACTACAGAACCTTGTTCTGGTATCACTGGTGTCGTCTACTCGAACCAGCTGACGCACAGCTGTCTCACCCACGTGATCACCGATTGACAGCAATCACAGCAACATGAAAATCTGTGTTGCTCATGCGAAGGCATGTTTGCACACGTGTTCTAAGAGGTGATGGTGAGTAAAATAATCAATATGTGCTATTTAGGGGAATGTAAATATGCTATGTATGATCATTTTGTTAAACACAATAACTTTGAGGTTTTGGGTTCATCTTTGTATTTATAACTGTCACTCGGCCGCGCCAAGCTCAGGGTATCAGATCAAACGAAACGAGTTTGACACCCCTGCTCTAAAAGGAGGCTGTGTGGCCCAGTGGTTAAAGGGCTGTAACTAGGAGGTTCCCGGTTCAAATCCCCCAGTCGCTTGACCTCCTTGTGCTCGTCTCGTTGCTGTAAATGACTGCAGCTGATGCAGAGTTCACACACCCTAGTCTCTGTAAGTCGCCTTGGATAAAGGCGTCTGCTAAATAAACACATAATAATAAAGTTACAGATTTACACACATACCAAAAAAAAAAAAGGCTACATTAATTATAAAAATAATCTATACATTTCTCAAAGACATAATTATCAATACATTTAAAATTACATTTTGATACTTTATAGTCTCCGTTTTAAACATGCTGTATCAATAAATAACATATATGTAATTTCCTGGTTTTAATGTTCGCAGTTTGATTTTACTGAAAAAACAACACATTTATGAGAAAGTCAGTTGTTTTCCTTTTTTCGCTGGGCATATAAAAACTAAAAATAACTGGAAGCAGAGGCCGCTGTTCATCAGTGTCAGTGTTTAGATTTTTTTAGAAATGTTTACAGAGAATTTCGTGTATACATTTTTTTCTTAAATAGTGAGTGATTCATTCATTTGAAACACCGACATTCGAACATCTTTTCTGTTGGATTTTCCACCTGTTTCGTGCATAAATTTAACTAGACGCTCCCTGTAGGACCGCCTACAAGACAGCCTAATCAACTTAAAACAGGGAGCCAAGTCGATCACGAATTGCGGATGAAACGCAACATCTCAAGGATTCGACAATGAATCAAGTGCAAGAGAAATCAACACCACTACAGTTTGTCGCAAGATGACGTTTGTTATGATGCTGATGCACTCCGCATTGTAAATATTACGGATTCAAACAGCAGGTTTGGCTGTATTTTGTTTTTATTCTCTGAAGTGTTTAAGTTTTAGGCTGTTAAGATGTTTTATTTGTTTTCTGTATCCAGTCGCGGTAGATGTTATTTCTGCTTTTGTTGTATAATGTAAATAGCTGCTATATTGATCTATTTCAGAGAAAGATAAATACATAAATAAATAAAAACAACAACAAAAACAACAAATAAATCAATAAATAAAAACAAATAAGAGAACGGATCCTGTCCACCTGGGATGTGCGCCCTCTGCCTGGGCTTGGTGGGATAGACATTGGAGTGGACAGTAGGTGTGAGTAACAAAAAAAAAAAAAATACAAACTAAAAAATAGAAATATGTACATTGCGATCTTACAGTTCAGCACCACAGTCAAACCACGCAATATCTGTTTGAAGTAAAGCCCCGCCCCTGCCGCATCATTTTGCAATTGCTTTACACAGCTCCAGAATGAGTGACACATTGGATAGCCAATCTCTACGACATAAAACTATACTGTAGTATCCCTCTATCACGTGACTTTTTTTTACACTCACGTCATTTATTATTAACCACTTCAACTCCAGATGTAAAAATGAAAATGTTTTCAAACCTGTAGTTGCTATAAAATGTTAACATATGATGAATAAAACACAAATAAATGACTTAAACTGTGTTTTTCATTAACCCTTTATGCTGCTGTGTACTACATACCCATATTCAATATAGAGATAAAAACGTTTTTGTTTTTTTTTAACAATGAAAACAAAAAAGCTGCTAATAACGATAATAACAATAATAATCAGTAAACAGTAATTATCAAATAAAAACAACATCAAAACGTGTGCCAGTATTGACTTGCTCTGTGCCATTTACTGAAATGTTCAATACAACAGAACCCGGGATTGCCTTCGCAACCACTGCACATTTTTCTTTTCTTTTGTCTTTTCTTTTGTTTTAATTTTCATAGCAGACCCTGTACCTTTTTATGGTGTCTGCTTCGCTTGTGTTGGAGGGATAGTCACAAATGCTTGTAAACAGCTACTTTGCACAGGCATTGTGATGGATCTGGCTGCCGCATTGCCTGTACCCAGTGCTGTGTTTTGATAGTATTTAGTCACAGCACTGCCATTTCAAACCAAACAGCTTCCCGTTTGCAGCTGGCTTACCTGTAAAGTAGCTGCATGCTCTTCTGTTCGTACAGTTTGTATTGTTCTTGGCTCCAAATCCTCTTCATCATAATCACTGAGTGATAAGTCAGCATCACTGTTGCTGGTATCGAAATCCTCCAAACCAACTTCACTCCCGTTGCTCATTATAGAAAGACCACGTACGTTGCCATGTTTAGCTTTCGCTAAAAACTATATAAACTACAACTAAAGTAAAACTAATAATAAAACAAAACATGATAATTTAAAACACTATATATATATATATATATATATATATATATATATATATATATATATATATATACACACTTGTAAAAGCTGAATGGCTTCCTGCAATATATCTCAGCCTTCTAAATGCCCACAGTTAGATTGGAATCGCTACATGACATGCAATTGGATAATTGCATGGTACTGTAAGTGGGTTTTCAATTGACGTACGTGCATTCGTCATGGTGTTGAAGTGGTTAATAATATTTTATTAATGTTGTTTTACATTCATTATTTATTTTTTTTATCAATGTAGTTCTTGCCAGTAATTTTTTTTATTATTTTCTCCCCAATTTGGAAATGCCCAATTACTTTTAGGCTCAGCTCACCGCTACCACCCCTGCGCTGACTCGGGAGGGCAAAGACGAACACACGCTGTCCTCCGAAGCGTGTGCCGTCAGCCGACCGCTTTTTTTCACACTGCGGACTCACCATGTAGCCACCCAAGAGCTACAACGTTGGTGGACAACGCAGCTCTCGGGCAGCTTACAGGCAAGCCCGCAGGCGCCCGGCCAGACTACAGGGGTCGCTGGTGTGCGGTGAGCCGAGGACACCCTGGCCGACCTAGCCCTCCCTCCCCCCGGGCGGCGCGCAGCCAATTGAGCGCCGCCCCCTGGAAGATCCTGTCCTCCGTCGGCAAAGGAATAGCCTGGACCCAGTACAATTTTACACGTCCATAGCGCCTGAGTGCTTAACAACACAAAGATTGGATAATCTAATCAAAGCTATTGACTGAAAGTCAGGTTTTAAATAAAGTCTTAAACTAGAAGTTATTGCATCTGCTTCCCGAATATTCCGAGCAAGAGAATTCCTTAGATGCGGGGCACAGTAACTGAAAAGCCCAGGAACCATAACACACCTAAACACCTGTATATGCTACTGTCTGCTTCTGAAAGCCGTTTCAAATACAGAGCACCGAGCCCACACCACATAATACAAAACCCAGCCTCGCAGGCGTAAAACAGAGACAAGTGCCGTGTTTATTATGAAGTATGTTTCAGCACGCTGAGAGCCGGATCCCATCAAGTCTCCTCAAAGTACAGCAACTCAATGTACAGCAGTTATTAACCAAAGAAAAGGGGAGTTAACATTTATTTATTTATTTTTTTACTAACAATAATAATAATACATTTTATTTATATAGTTATAATTTTGTGAAGCACATGAGACGCACACATATAAAAACAAAGGTTAAATTATTATTATTAATGTATTTATTTATTTATGTATTTATTTATTTATTTCTTATCACACGCCCTTACCCAGGGCGACCTTACAGTTGTATACAAAAAAATGCATATCCAGAATTACAGTACAATTAAGAGCAAAGCTACAAAATACAATGATTTCAGTCCTAATAAGAGCGATTACAAAACCCAGTACGATTTGTTATCGGGGCAGCTCCAGAGCGGAGAACAGTGTTGATAGTTACATCCGGGTTAACTACGAGCGCATGTGATATACAAAATACTTACGATTAGGTTAAGTGCAATAGGGAGCAGATAAGTGCAAGTAAATGAAATACAGATCACAACAAAGTCCAAAACTGAACTACAGAATGAAACCCTACACAGCTGAGTCCCTTTCTAAAGTATGGTGGTGTAATTACAGCAAAGTGGCTCCTTACTCCGGTATTTTTGTGTGAGGTAATGCTTTCTTTTTCTTCCCTTAATCACAAAGCTGCCCTGCCACTTCTTTCTGTAAGAAGAGACGTGTAGGGAGACGTCATCAGTGTGTTTCCAAAGTACTTCGGGTTTTGTTTTCGCTGCAGTATACGTCTGTTGAAGTAGAAAGGGTATCTTTTTATAATAGCAATGCTTGTTTTATTTATAAAGCTTTCTGGAAATCTAAATAAACCATGTTGTATGCTTTGCAATTATCCATTGTCGATGTTGCATCCTCAAAAAATCAAGCAGGTTAGTTAGACACGATCTCCCTTTCCTAAAACCATGCTGACTGTCTCCCAGGATATTGTTACCATATAGGTAATTTTCCATTTTGGATCTTATTATAGTTTCCATAAGTTTACATATAATAGAAGTCAGGCTTATTGGCCTGTAGTTACCTGGTTCAGTTTTGTCTCCCTTTTTGTGGATCGGTATTACGTTTGCAATTTTCCAGTCTGTCAGTACAACCCCTGTGTCAAGAGACTGTTGCATGATCTTGGTTAGCGGTTTGTAAATAACTTCTTTCATTTCTTTGAGTACTATTGGGAGGATCTCATCCAGCCCAGGGGATTTGTTTATTTTAAGAGCTCCTAGTCCCTTTAACACTTCTGCCTCTGTTATGCTAAAGTTATTTAAAACTGGATAGGAACAGGTCAACATGTGGGGCATGTTGTCCGTATCCTCCTTTGTAAAAACTTGTGAAAAGTAATCATTTAATATATTTGCTATTTTTTGTCTATGATTTTGCCATTTGTGTCTCTTAGACATTTAACCTCCTCTTTTGAATGTTCTCTTGCTGTTATAGCATTGGAAAAACATTTTGGAATTGGTTTTAGCCCCCTTAGCAATGTTCATTTTTCTCTCTCTCTCTCTCTCTTGGCCTTTCTAACTTCCTTTTTGACTTGTGTTTGCAGTTCCAAGTACTCTTTCTGTGTACTTTGTTTTTGGTCCCTTTTAAACGCTCTGTAAAGTGCCTTTTTTCAGCTGAATATTTTTTTTAAATTGATCTATTAAACCATTTGGGCCATTTTGTTTTAGATTTAGATTTGTCTACTTTTGGGATGTAATTGTTTTGCGCCTCTAGTACTACATTTTTAAAAAACAGCCATCCTTTTTCTGTGGATGTTTTCTCTATTTTACTCCAATCTACTTCTGTCAGTCTCTGTTTCATACCTTCATAGTTTGCTTTTCTAAAATTGTAAACCTTAGCTTTAGTCATTACTTTTTGGGTTTTGAAAATCACTTCAAATGAAACCATGTTGTGGTCTGAGTTTGCCAATGGCTGTCTGACCTCTGTTTTAGTTATTCTGTCTTTGTTATTTGAAAAGACTAAATCAAGGCATGCTTCCCGTCTAGTCGGTGCCTTGACAAATTGCGTTAGGAAGCAGTCATTTGTCATATGACCAGAGTCAGAATAGTGCTACTTGACCAGGGTCAGAATTGAGTTCCATGACCATAGTCACCCTTACGGAAATGTCCCATAGAATCCTATAGTAGTACTATAGGACTCTCTATAGGACTAAAAGGGTTTTAAAAGAATCCTGTAGGATTCCTTAAAAAAAGTATCCTCCTATAGTACTCAAAAGGGTCTCCCTATAGTACCTCAATAGGACTCCTCCTATAGTATGCAAAAGAATCTACCTTTAGAATAATACTATGACTCTGTTTAGGACTGAAAATGTAAAAATGACTTTTACAGTATATACTAGGCTTATAGATTGAATAAAGCAAAATACTTAACTTTTAATAAACCGTTTAATAAACCTATTTATTTAATTACCAGATACTGAAAATAGCACATTAGTAGGAACAAAATAATGTATAATAAATTTAAGCAGAGCTGTTTTTGTTTTATTTTATTCTGTTTTAAAATATTTCTGATATAGCTGGGGTGTGTAAACTTTTTAAAACAAAATAAAAGCACATAATAGTAAATAACACAAGTGTTGCCTGCAGATAACTTCAAGTAAGCCTTAATATTTAAAAAGACAAAGCAGCAGCCATAATGAATATGGACATAATTTATTGTCCTACAAAATTTTAAATAGATATAATAAATTATTATATACAAATATGCACATTTTTTAAAAATATAAATAAATCAACAGATGTACAGACTCCTTTAACCATATCCGTTTTCTTTTTGACAATAACAATACTATATTATCCTGTTCATACATGTGTAACAGGGTGGAGGCTGGGCGTGAACTGGCAACCCTACGCACTCCAAGTGAGCATTTAAACCACAATGCAAAAGAGCCGAGCTCGTCTGCATGCATGGTTTTAGAGCTCTTAACCTCCTCTCTTGTCATCGACAGGGGACAGAATCCGTAATGGCACTATACCACACAACACTGCACGTTACACATGTCAAAACAGAAAGAGTTGTACCACGTCCTTATCGCTAGGCTGTGAATTTTTGATTTGTGAAAAGGGCAGGACAATTGCAGTCACTTGTGTTCTTTTTTTAATTTTCCTGCAAGCTGCCTTCCTTCTTTATTTGCACAGTATTTAATTTCCATGTGGTGCTCTAGCTGTGAGAAACAGCTGTCTGTGATATGTAAAACATCAGGAAGACACAGGCATTAACTCTGTATTGCTCACACTGACAAACATGTCTGCATGTCCATGTTATAAGGCTTGATAATGCTTCATGTTCATCTAAAATTTCTGTTGCGCTTCCTGATTCCAATAGGTCCTGTAATGCTGCCAACAGAGTTGAAAGGTCATAGCAAGCATCATTTGAACTTTTGGAATCAGAAAATAAAAAAAAATGGACAGTCACTTAGCAGTCTAGAGCAGTAATTTAGCTCAAAGCTACTTAGAGAAAACTATAGGAGAAAAATGATAAAACTTAATATTGCAGCAGAGAACTCCGAATGATTGCCAACCTCATAACAAGATTAGGAAAAAGTAAAACAAAAAACAACGTTAAAATGGCATTTGAATCTATTTACTCTTTAATAATTTAGTAATAATAATTTAGTATGAAAATTGTTTTGTACATTCTGATGAAAACATGGTTAACATTGATTAATTTGTGAAGAATTGTTGAAACTCATTTTAAAGTATGAAACGCCTAATCCCTTTCAACTTCATTTGGCATGAAATTCACATAACTCTTATCATCAATTGACATCCTAACACATTTCCTTTCCAAATGGTCCAAAAACACAGCCTCTGTTTTATCATTCTTGTGAATTTCAATGAGAAAGTTTGAGGATATGCTAAACTCTCTACTGTATATAAAATCTGCAATTTTTTCCAGTTTCTTCACAGTCAATATAGCTATCTCTCTCCCATGAACAGAGCATGGCCCATCTCTGCACTTTACTAGCAGAAGAGAGGTTAGTTCAACAACATGACTATTTTGCAATTCAGCTGTAAAGTTAGACCTTTTCATTACATGGTTATAGTTTTTAGTGTGATACAAAACATGATTGTAAATAAACCTGTCATACACAAGTACTTATTTTTTAACTTGATGACCAAGTAGCCTTTCCACTGCAATTTTTTCAATAACTTGAAGCTCTCTACAAAGTGGAAGGCCAAGAGTAGTGATGCAATCACTGTATTTACTTCCCTGAGAAATTCTTGTTGATCCAATAAGTTTTTTTAAGAAAATATGTACAGGTTCACTGGCACTTTGTATGCTTGTAGCTTTTTTACCTTTTTTGCCTTTTCTATCACAGTATACATTTCACACACTTGTTTTGATACGCTCTGTGTACCCTAGAAAAGGCTTTTTAATACCCTGTTGTACCCTTAAGGGAAAGCAGAGGTTGCCCAAAGAGCTCCCCAGTCACTAACTCCTCTATGTAAATGCAGAAGTAGATGGACATTAAAGGTCAAGTGATTTTTACCATACAGAGTCTCAGTTTGGTTTACAAACTCCTTAAGAACCACACTTACTTTTCTAAGAGTTTCTCTAGTAATTGAGTCTGTCAAAAGATTATACACTGAATAGACCAAGTAAAACCAATGTTGAATGTATCTCAAAGGTAAAATCCCAGTTAAGCATGGCAGTGAATAAAATAAGAGAAATGAGCGCCACTCACTGACTTTCCAATACTTCCTGTCATTTAAAGATTGTGGTATTCTAGTTATTTCTTTTGGGGGAGCAATTTGCAAAAGCTTTCTGTCTATCATTTATTTTTCTACCTGCATACCAAGGAGAACAAGCATATGTACTGTCTAGCCACAAAGACACAAACACCCTTACTACACCAAGAAGAACACAGTGCATGTATTCAGATACAAAAGACCGTGACATATTCAAAACAGATAAAAACAACAACGGGGAAGAGCCTTTAACACCATTCACTGGGTTTCCACTTTCAGAAGCAGCAATTGCATCTGCTTTGTGCTGTTCATGAGTTCTTATAGGTGGATCTTTTTCTTTAATGGGGTGTACTCTAGTGAATCCTCTTCCCTTGTGAACATGCTGACCAGGATGGAGACAAAAGTCACAACCATACTTGCCATTAAACAGGGTTGTGTTACGAAGGGCTGGTCTAGCCACTGAATCTGCTGAACAAATTAAAGTATGTATTTTAACAACCTTCTGACCTTCTCCTGGAATTGTTACTGTTACACCTGTTTCATGCAAATCAGTTAACTCTTTAACAAAAACACTCAAGTAGCTATCCGTCCTGGGCTTTCCTGGGCCAAACCACAGACATGACAACAGAACATTGTTGATTCTTAACTTGTGTGGGAGTTCATTCACCATTACCTGAATAGGCCAGAAACTGCTTCTGGATGATTTAAATACTGAAACACCATCACTGTTCCACTGAAGAGAAATGCCATTCTGACCAAACTGTGTGGAATTCCTTACTTTTTGGTACAGTTTTCCAGATGTGACATCACCTATCTCTCTGCTTCTAGTGTGGACATTTTTCTGGATGGAATCTAAAACAGCTTCTTTTCAAGCAGTTCCTGCTTTTTCAATGGGAGCTGGATGAAAAAGTGACCAGCCTTTTGTTTAATTCTTTATTAAACCCCTCACCACATTCTGGACAGGAATCTACATTATCATTCTCAGGGCAGATGTATGATTGGCATATTTTACAAAAAATGCAGCACCATACAGATGGTATTTGGTTGTTTTAGGAAAGTCTTTAACATGACATGACATAAGTTCAAGAAGATTATCCAAAGCAGAATCTGTCAGTCGTTGTTTCAATGCAAAAGTCACTTTCATTTTACTGAGCGGTGCTCCTGGATATAGTGGGTGATTGTCAAACTCATCCTACAGAAGAGAGGAAATACAGTTAGGAAGAGTAGAACCTACAGGAAGTCTTAAATGGTATTATCACTGATCAAAAACGTTATCTGGAATCCATAACTTTAAACAAACACAACAGGATATATCACAATTCATAAAATTCGTAAAAATGGTTTAATTCTGGATTTGCAAAAGTGTAAGATACTGTAGCGGCGGTGCGAATGGATGGACTGTGGGGTGTATTTAAACAGGGGAATTTGAAAACAATTTTTGTCCAGTGTGTACTGTGTTAAGTGTTGTGGGCGCCAGGGTTGTATTGTATTTTGTGTGTGTCTCTCTCTTCCCGCTGTTATCTTGCCTGCTGTTTCTGTGCAGTCTGCAAGTGTTGACGTGAGTACGCTGTTTGTGTTCTGTTCTGTTCTGTGTTCTGAGTCGGGTTCGCTTTTCTCAATAGCTACTTTACCAAACCAACGTAGTAAGACCATCGTTTAGGTCAGTGTTTCCCGAACATCATTGAAACTACTAGCTCTTGAACTTCTACTTGAGTTCACGAGTGCAACATCACGTTGCACGTGACTCTGGTCATGTGTTTTTTTACATGACCATAGCCGTCCATCTTGAAGTTGCGGAAAGCTGCAAAGCTCTCGGTCGGTAGGAGCTTGATGCTCGGCTATTTTCAAGCTGGGCGGGAAGGCACTACAAGGCTCCATTAACGGCTAACTCCCTGCTATCCCCACTGACTGATCAAAGCCGGTTTAGCGTTCCAGGCAGTCGGATACTGGAGGCCGAAGTGGAGATGGGTTCCATATGAACATTCAGTCGGTCCTAAGAGATAGGCGAATGCCGTTCTGAAAGGAGGGGCGATGGCCTCCGTCGCCCCTGGCTGATCGAAAGGGAGTCGGGTTCAGATCCCCGAATCCGGAGTGGCGGAGACGGGCGCCGCGAGGCGTCCAGTGCGGTAACGCAACCGATCCCGGAGAAGCCGGCGAGAGCCCCGGAGAGAGTTCTCTTTTCTTTGTGAAGGGCAGGGCACCCTGGAATGGGTTCACCCCGAGAGAGGGGCCCGCGCTTTGGAAAGCGGCGCGGTTCCGGCGGCGTCCGGTGAGCTCTCGCTGGTCCTTGAAAATCCGGGGGGGGTTGGGCGGCGGCGACTTTGGACGCGCGCCGGGCCCTTCCTGTGGATCGCCCCAGCTGCGGCGTGCGTCGGCTCCGTCAAGAGCCGGCGTGTCGCCTCGGCCGGCGCCTAGCAGCTGACTTAGAACTGGTGCAGACCAGGGGAATCCAACTGTTTAATTAAAACAAAGCATCGCGAAGGCCCGTGGTGGGTGTTGACGCGATGTGATTTCTGCCCAGTGCTCTGAATGTCAAAGTGAAGAAATTCAATGAAGCGCGGGTAAACAGCGGGAGTAACTATGACTCTCTTAAGTGCTCGTTGACGCGACTTGGGATAGTAGCTGAGAGTTATAGTGGCCTTGACCTCCACGTGGTCCCGCCGGTAACATTCCTTTTGGAATGGCCAACAAGGCTTAATACAAAGCACTTATAGTATTATCTTCCCATGTGGCCGAGTGGCCGAACTGCTGCATTATCTAAGGCTAAAAAGCAATATGCGAATTTGTAATAAAGAATGTCCTTGCCGGATGGCACGTAGCCCGGAGAGTAGACGTGCCGTGGGGAGGTTAGGGGTCGGACCTATACCCACTACAGGAAGACCCCAAGAAACATGTGTCAGCAAAGGAGTAAAAAGTGTCTTCCTATTGGGCCTCCGCTTAATTTCTGTGGGTACACAGACAGCATATAGCGATATCTCTGCTGAGATATGGAATGCCATGGACAAGAATTACCGACACAACAGCGGAAGGGTGGAAATTGTGGAATGCGATGCTAAGGCCTCTTACAACACTGTGTGGTATCACAGCGGCAGGATTCCTAGTACCAGTGAAGATTGTACAGCGATAGGGGAAACCCCATTGGCCCAAGAGGCAGATCCCACTTTAAATGAAGCAGCCAGTGATAGCAATTCCATATCTAATGCTTCCGGAACAGCATTGAGCGAATCAAAGCTATCATATGGAAAAGAACCGGAGGAAGGAGTGGACATTATCTTACTCCCAGACAAGACCTTATCCTGTACAAGGTGTAATGAATACCTAGGCACGGCCTCAAAACTATTGCAGCACTTCCATATTAAACAGAGCAATCACACTGATGTTTAAATGTAGAAAATGCGGGAAGACCAACAAAAGAAATCACTCGATTGCATGCCATGTCCCCAAATGTAAGGGGGTGGCAGCAAGTTGCAGCAAGAGCACCTGGGCTTGTGAAAGCTGCACACAAAATTTTGAGACAAAATCTGGGTTGTCACAACACAAAAGACATGCCCACCCTGTCCTCCGCAATGTCGAAAGGATAGCCGAACAGATCCCCAAGATTTCACAGCGAGGTAAGCACCGTAGCTGTTGGACCAGAGAGGAGGAAGAGATGCTAGACCGTTTCAAGAAACAATATAAAAGGGCAAAGGAAGATAAACATGCTCATTGCTAGTAAGATCACCACGAAGAATAACAAGCAAATTGCAGACACAAGGAGGGAGCTGAGTAAGGGAAAGGTTCTCCTACAAAAGGGGAACTCAAATCTGAAAAGCTTCCTCGAACGTCCAGTTGCACTGCCTGAACCCACTGCTGAGGTAGAAGTACGACTGATGCATCTGGCTACTTCCATGGTCAGGAGCATCAAAGAACGGAACCCTGAAGATCTAATAGGGAAGACCATCAGCACATGGTTAAGAGGCAACGAGCATGTGCAAGAATTGGTGGAAGAGGCAACAGAGGAAAGAACTGGGCCCCTGAGGGTGGATGCGAGCATACCTCCGGGAATACCAAGTATCAGAACAAGAGGAAAGAAACAGCCTAGAGAAATAGCAGGTAGATCATGGATGAGGAGACGTGCTATCAAAAGGGGCAGTTATCTGAGATATCAGAAATCGTTCTTGAAAAAAACCTTGCAACTCGCGGCCCTCATCCTTGATGGCTCTGATAAAACATCGTGCTCAATCCCATTTAAAGAAGTATATGAGGCCTTCAAGACGAAGTGGGAAGCAGCCACGGAATTCCAAGGGCTTGGTCAGTTCTGCTCCAATGAAATGGCAGATAATGCATTATTTCAGGAGCTTACTGGGGATGAAGTGCGCGTAAATTTGGAGGCCATCAAAACGAAATCCTCACCAGGACCAGACGGAATAGATCATCAAATCATCAGTGACCAAGATCCCGAAGGCACATCGTGGGCGGAGCTCTTCAATGTATGGTTCATTACAGGAATAGTGCCGAATACTATCAAACCCTGTAGGACGATACTACTGCCAAAAACTACGGAGCCAGACAAACTGGCGGAGATAGGCAACTGGAGACCGATTACAATCGGTTCAATGGTCCAAAGACTGTTCTCACTGATTGTCACAGGAAGGCTGACAAAGGCCTGCCCTCTCAATCCAAGACAGTGAGGATTTATCTCCGCACCGGGATGCTCTGAAAACTTGAAGTTACTACAATCAATCATCGAGCATGCGAAGAAACAGTACAACCAACTGGCAGTAGTATTTGTGGACATTGCGAAAGCATTCGACTCGGTCTCGCATGAACATATCATGTGGGTGTTACGGCAGAAGAACGTGGATGAGCATGTCATCAAGGTTATTAAGAGCTCCTATGAGAACTGCACCACCTCGATTGAAATGGACGGGAAGAAGTCTCCGGTAATTGAGATGAAGATTGGAGTCAAGCAAGGAGATCCGATGTCACCATTGCTGTTCAATCTGGCAATGGATCCATTGATCAACGCCCTTGAATTAATGGGCCAAGGATATACCATCAATGGGAATAGATTGGCAACCCTTGCCTTTGCTGATGATCTGGTCCTGGTGAGCGAGTCGTGGGATGGAATGGAGAAAAACCTGGCTATCCTGGAGTCCTTCTGCAGTCTTTCTGGATTGGTCGTACAAGCCAAGAAGTGCTACGGGTTTCTTTTAACACCAACGCACAATTCATATACGGTTAACAACTGTAGACCATGGAATATCATGGGGAACGAGCTGAACATGATCGCACCGGGTGATTCCGAGCACTATCTGGGCACAAAGATTGATCCATGGGTCGGAATTGTAAAGGCCGATAAGATACATCAACTGCAGGAGTGGATTGGGAGGATAGATCAGGCACCATTGAAACCATCCCAGAAGCTCGTCATACTTAGAACATATACCATTCCCCGTCTCATATATCTCGCTGATCACACTGACTGCAAAGTAAACTGCCTGAAAGTTGTTGATACACTCATGAGGGCAGCAGTTAAAAAATGGCTGCATCTTCCAACATCTATATGCGACGGCATCATATACTCGAGGATTAGGGATGGAGGGTTGGGTGTTCTAAGATTGGCGAGTTTAATACCTTCGATCCAGATTAGAAGGCTGCAGCGAATTGCTGACTCCAGCGATAGGGTGATCCGCAGCTTGGCAACTACGGAAAAGGCACAAGAGGAACTGCAGAAGGTGTGGACAGGAGCAGGGGGGACAGTGGAAAGTACCCCGAACCTGCGTAATCCAACACGATTGATTGAACCCCCTGGAGGCGACTTGATGCAAGGAACAACAGCACAGAAGCCCAAATATCTAATGCCCACGAGATGGAGACAGGACGAATTCCTGACATGGTGCGGACTCCCAGTACAGGGTATGGGTGTACAAGTGTTCTGGAACGACCCCATTAGCAATAATTGGCTACAGACCCAACATGGAATGCAACAGAAACACTTTATAGCTGCACTACAACTCAGAGCTAATGTGTACCCTACCAGGGAAGCCTTGAATAGAGGCCGGATGGGCACACAGTCATCCTGTAGGAAATGTTCAGCAAGATTGGAAACTTGCTCGCACATCCTGGGCCAATGTCCATCTGTACAGGGGGCTAGGATTGCCCGCCACAATAAGATATGTAATATGCTAGGAGATGAAGCATCCATCTTGGGATGGAGGGTGTATAAGGAGGCTAATTTAAGGAATACTGAAGGAGAACTGAGGAAGCCGGACCTTATATTCACGAAATCCGGGAGATCTCTGGTCATAGATATTACAATAAGATTCGAATATGCTGCTGACACTTTGGAGAATGCTGCCAAAGAAAAAGTTCAGTACTACTCAGTACTCAAAAGGCAGATTAAGAATCTAACCAATTCCACTAACATCAAGTTCTTTGGATTTCCGCTGGGAGCAAGAGGTAAATGGCCATCCATTAACAACATTGTTCTGGCTGAAATACCTGAAAAGAGAAGGATACTTCTAGCAAAATTGTTCAGCCGTATAACTCTCCTGTACTCGCTGGACATATTGGCAATGTTCTGTGGGAACTGTGCCGTATATGAACAGTCTTCTTAGCAGTAGGAAGATGGTGTAGTAATTGATAGTATGTAAAAAGTTAATACATTGTTGTACAATTCCACCTGTACCTGATTATTAAAGTCGTGGGAATCTCGTAGTGATTACAACGGCATGCAAGTCTTTTAGATTGACACGTGGACGAGCCACAAAACTCAGAAAGGTAACTTACAATGTGGGAAGTGAGTAATAAAGTGGCACTGCGGTGTTAGCTCCCTTGGGTAAGGAGCAGACAGCATAGTGGCCTTTACCTCCTCGTGGTCCCGCCGGTAACATCTCCCTTCTGGGGAGGTGGCCAAACAAGGTCAACACCTAACCCCCCTCCTCGCCGATCGAAAAGGAGAGAGTGGTAGCGACAAACTCGCCAAGGCTTAAGAGTTTGGAAGACATCTGCGGAAGCCTCACCTCTGCGAACGGGATGAAGAACGGTTGCAGAGCCGGCGTCGATCCTTCGGTCTCCATATCACTGCGAGCTGAAGTGATATTGCGAAAAGCAGCACAAGATTTAAGACTTTTATGCCTTGTCCTCTGTGGCCTGTAACAATTTCACCAGGCAAGCGGGATTTGGTAAAGAAAGAGATCCAATGGTAATCGGGACTCTATTTGTCTTGTTAAGCGGAGTAGATAAAGGCTTCTGATGGTCCAGTCAGTACGGTGATCTTGGCTTCTTAGATCACCGCTCTTGTCTCTGCCTGGGGTTCGGAGACAATTGTACGACCAAGTGAGACCAACCCTGACAGTGCAGGGATCGCCACAACATCGGCCGTAACATCTCCCTGTGGTTTCGTTTGGAGCTACGGGTGCCCTGGGATCTCGTAATGATTAAAATATTCATTGCGGTCACGAGATGTACGAACTGTGGACGAGCCACTTAACTCGGAAAGGGAAGGTGGACCACTTGGTGGGGCATAGTGCCAAAATAGCTGGACCACAGGTGGGGATGATGGGTTTTCAGACCCTTTTGACTATTGCAATATTATTTGAAGATAGCAGAATGTTAAGTTAGGTCATTTAAATGCACATTTGTGCAATTGTTTTTTTAATTTAATCATTTTTGACCAAAATAGCCATTTAGACCCATGTCAAGAGAAAACCTTAAAACTCAGTGAAACTGCCTAAAGAAACAAATCCCATCATACCTATGCTGTTAAAAACATTAATACCATGTGTAATGTTTTATTTTAATTGTACAGTTGTATTTAATTATAGAATCGAAATATAAATATTAAGTTTTTTTCTTGTTAATCTTAACATTTCTGCACTGTTTTTTAGTACGGATATAGATTGATTTACTGTTCCTATTGATTTGGCTATTCTCCTTGCGGAAATTCTGGAGCATTTTGATGTAAAATCAAAAAATATGGAAGAACCAGGATTGGAAGGGGAATGATGCACGAAGTGTCCGAGAATCAGCTCTCTTCCCTGGGCACAGTGTGGCGAGACCCTGCCTCTGTGCATGGAAGTTTACAGTGAGAGGCGGGGAATATTCCCCAGATCTCAATAAATTTGTAATTCCTGTTATTATAACTTTTTCTTCAGCTCCTCCAGGTCTGATGGGTCCTGTGTTGCTGTACAAACTGAACTAGATACAATTTTCGTGTTAATTCATGGAAATTAAGTGTTTTTAAAAAATCATTATTTACGTTTTTTCTCTCGTTATTCTTAAAATGTTTGTACTGTTTTTCAGTCCTGTTATAGCTCCAGTTACTGTTCCTAATGATTTGGCTATTCTCCTCGTGAAAATTCTGGAGCATTTTGATGTAAAATCAAAAAATATGGGAGAACCAGGATTGGAAGGGGAATCATGCACGAAGTATCTGAGAATCAGAGCTCTTCCCTGGGCACAGTGTGACCAGACCCTGTCTCTGTCCATGGAAGTTTACAGTGAGAGGCGGGGAATATCCCCACTGGTGAGGACATTCCCCCAATCTCACTTAATTTGTAATTTCTGTTAGAACTTTTTCTTCAGGTTCTCCAGGTCTGATGGGTCCAGTGTTGCTGTACATACTGGATACAATTTTTGTGTTAATTCAGGGAAAAAATTCATTATTTACATGTTTTCTCTCGTTATTCTTAAAATGTATATACTGTTTTTCCAGTAGAGGTATAGCCCTAGTTACTGTTCCTAATGCTGTGGCTGTTCTCCTCATGGAAATCCTTTAGCAATGGAATGCTTTGATCCTTTGTCAGTAGTCTCACACCTTTGCCTTTGTGTTATGTGTCTGCATACAACTTTCTGTTTAGGTAGGGTTAAGTTTACTGTGAGTGCTGGTGTGGCGAGACCCTGCCTCTCACTGTTAGTATAAAAATAATGATAAAAACCCCCACAAAAACAGCAGAATTATATCTTAAAATACAAGCAGCATCTGCTAGTTTAAGTAGAAGTGTAAATATATTGATAAATTTAAACAACCTACAAAAACAGCAGAATTATAGCTTAAAATATAAGTATGATCTTCTGGTTTAAGTAGGAGTTAATTTAATCTCTGAGAGATGTGTATATTTTGAAAAAAAGTATTCAATAGTGTTCTCATTTGCTGCATAATCAGCTTTCTGTTAAAGTGGGCTGTGTAAGGAATTTTGTAACAGTTTTTCTGTTAGAACTGATTATTCTTTCATATGATGTTATTATGATAGATAACAAGATGCAAAGGAATGTTTGTGAGGCTTGGCAAATTGCCACGTACCCAGGTATATGTGTGACACCACAAATATTGTTTATCAGTTTCATTATTTTCTACAGCTGTCAGTGTAAATATATTGATAAAACATTGAAAGTACCCAGAAACATAGCAGAGTTATAGCTTAAAATATAAATATGGTCTTCTTTAAGTAGGAGTTAATTTAATCTCTGAGAGATGTGTATATTTTGAAAAAAGCAATCAATAGTGTTCTCATTTGCTGCATAAGCAGCTTTCTGTTAAAGTGGGCTATCAGTGTAAATATATTGATAAAACATTGAAACAACCCACAAAAACAGCAGGATTATAGCTTAAAGTACAATCAGCATCTTCTAGTTTAAGTAAGAGTTAATTTAATCTCTGAGAGATGTGTATTTATTGAAAGAAACACTAATGTTCTTATTTTCAACATATCAGTTTATATTGAGGTGTAGTCAAATTGATTAAAGATGGTCATTCCTTTTTATAATACACAACATTTTATAATACGCAACAAGGTGCTTTGCGAAAGGGGAGGTGGTGGGCGATTACCATGGCTTACCAAAATCGCACAAGGAGGGAAAGAAGCTTCTCAATGAGACAGAAAAGGATGCAATGGGCTACCTGTTCTACAAGAACACCGACGGAAACACTTGCTGCATTGATGCCAAGACTGTGCCATGCCCATGTCATCCTCATAAGAACACATTTGGAAGAGTAACCAACCACTCCAAAAAGAACCCAAACCTGAAAGCAGTCCTGCATCAGGTGAATATTGATGGCAGAGAGCAGGATGTCATCTTTTTTGTTGCCTTGAAGGACATTGCGGTAAATGACAAACTTCTTTTTCACTATGGAGTGGATCGTAAGTCCTTCGGTGGTGAAGCAGCAGATGCAGAATGGTTGGACACCTAGGCCAAATTGCCCTAGTGTTTAGTTGGCCTTTGAAGACCCCAGAGATGTACCCTGCTTAGCTCAATCTAGACGGTTGTCATGCTGATGTGCTGGGGAGACCGCACTGTGGTTGATCCCCAGAGCCAGCATTGCAGCTGTTGTGTGTGCTGAAGTGCTGGGGAGGCAAAATAAGCTGATCCGTTACTGACACTGTATCTTCATATTTCACACTGAACTTCACTTATTGCAGAGTGAGGAGCTGAGATTTTGTTTTTGGTTTAGCAGGCCTTTATGGAGCAAACAAAATGAATCCAGTGTTTTCCTCAAATGCAATTAAATTTCACTAATGACACTGAATAAATACCTTCAATATAAATACTTCATAATTCACATAAATACTGTGATCTGTTCTGTATTTTTATTTCATAATATATTATGTAAAATGTGAAATGCACCTTGGTTCTTTTAAAATCAATCCTGTTACCAGCAAATCTCAGCAGACTGAATTCTTAGTTTGACTGGGGCGGTTCATGGAGGTCTGGTTTTAAAAACCCACCAGTGAGGAACTTCCCCAGCTCTCCCAAGTTAATTTAATCTTTGAGAGACAGGGATTCTTTGAAAAAAGAACACATAATGGTTCTCATTTGCTGCATAACCAATTCTGTTAAAGTGGGCTGTCAGTGTAAAAAATGATAAAATTTGGTAAAAATGCAAACAAAAAAGCCAAAATTGGACTCAAATTGAAGAACAGAACTTTGAGTTTGCTTCAATATTATTTGTCCAGCTGAAAAACCTCCAGATTTGGAAAAAAATTGGCAGAAACCGTTGCCATATTTTGCAGGTTTACTATACCTGCTACAATACAATTATTGATCAGAAATCATTAAAAACGCCCCAAAACAGCCAAAGTAGGGTTCAAATTGAAGAACAGAACTTCGAGTTTGCCTGGAAAATGTCTGTATAGCTGAGAAATATTTAGATTTGGAGGAAATTGGCAGAAACCATTGCCACATTTTGCAGATATATATATATATCTTCTAGTTCCCACCAGAAACCTGTAAAGTATTTGTGGAAGGGTGGGTAGGGGGTACATCAATATTCTCATTTATGTTTTGATTGCCAAGACCATGGCAAACACATACAGAGGATCCTCATAAATCACAAAATAAAATGTGTAGAAAATCATATCTGAACGGTCTATAGGATGTATGATTAACGTTTAGATAAGACTGGTGCAAAATCAAGGCAGTTATTGTGTTCACCATGTGTGTCCATTTTTTTAATGAAAACTCTAAAAAGAAATGAAAGAAAAGATGTTCCAATAATTGTTTTGTGATGGCTCTTCTTCAGGTTAAGCTGATATAGAGGATGGTCAAATTTCTCTTCTTGATGTTCTTGGTTGAGTCCAGCAACCAATTCATGAGAAGTCAGACTCACAGCTCCGGAACACCAAAGACCTGTGCTGTTCTCCACACTGAGAATGAGAAGCAGCTGGAGCTGCCATCCTTCAGAGAAAAGACCCAGGTGGGATCTAGATGGAATGGAACCTTCAGCTTCTTCACAGTGATGGAGGGCTGCCTGCTCACTCTTTGGCAGGATCACAGAGGACAGGGTGATCCTCAGTCCTTCGTGAGTGGTGTTTACCCCCATGTCACCGGTTCCTTTTCTGCCTTCCTGTGCAGCTGTGTGGGAGAGGAAAGTGAAATCGTGGCCCTTACTTCCACCTTCGCTGATTTCCGAAAGAGGCACCTTGCACCC
Organism: Acipenser oxyrinchus oxyrinchus; assembly: GCA_030684275.1. Taxonomy (NCBI): domain Eukaryota; kingdom Metazoa; phylum Chordata; class Actinopteri; order Acipenseriformes; family Acipenseridae; genus Acipenser; species Acipenser oxyrinchus. The sequence goes on along the minus strand of CM060291.1, from coordinate 7,471,925 downwards.
AGGAACGCAAAAGGCGACAATAATTTCTGCACAGCTCAAATAAGGAACAGAAACCTTACTGATCACGGGTCATGCAAACAACGGAACACATTTATATTTTCTGACGAGGACGTGGTTATAAATGTATGTAGAACAGGAGGTAGCCACTATCCTGACAAACAGCATAACAAATCTGTATAAGAGCAATGACTTGTTCAATCTGACAGAGTGCTCATGGACAAATGAGCCTGAAGAACCGCCCAACTGTAGTTACACAGCAGATATGAAAACAAGGTTTATCATTCTAGCTTGTATAAAGAAACTGCCCGTATATTTTCAAAAAAGCGTCCCAAATTAACCTTATTTCATCATTTCAAGATTACCCTTAACCTGAACTACCCTACCGAACTGTTTTGCTCTGCACTGAATAATTAAATCAAAAATTGTCCTTCTTAAAAGGTACCATATTGTTGTTTAATTGTCACTGTATCTATTAAGATGGGTGTGTTGCACTTTCCGTTAGAATTGTATTGTGAATTGCATTGTGAACCTAGGTTTAAAGTGTTAGGCACATTCGGTAGTTCAAGATTTGTGATAACTGGGGTTTGTGAAAGCCACAAAACGTAAACTCTTGAGACCAATTCCTCAATTGACAATGCTCGGCTGACTCTGTATTAAAGGGGAGGCTACTCATCAGAAAAGGGTGAGAAAGTTACAGAGCAGAAGTAAGCTTGTATATTACAGTGCAGAACTGAAAGCCTGCCGTCAGAAACATCCAGGCCACTGTGAGTAAAAACTGTGTCAAAAAATCTTTTGTTTTGTTTCTGAACAATAAAAGTGCCCATCCCTGTGCGGAAATATATTTATTTGAAAAGCCTGTTGTCTCTTTACAACTTAAAGCGTCCTGTAACACTGAGCTATAATTGCTTTGAGTCAGTTAGTGAAAAGAAGTATTAGACAGGTATTATTTTTCATTTCCTGTATTTACCAATGCCTAATAATAACCTGTGAAACTCTTCAGTTAATTGAAAGCGGAAGTTGCCTTTGCAGTTGCATACAGCTAAGACTAAGTGCTCTCTGTGGATTTCAACTTTCAATTTGCTGTACTAAGAAATTGAAACTTGCAGTTTAAAACCATTCTGGTTATACAATTGGTGCAAGATTCAATATTTGTGTGTCTTTAAGGATTCACAAACCCCATTCAGCACTAATCCTGGATTACCCAATGTTACTTTACATAAAATAGTCCAAGATTAGTGTCAATTGGGGGTTGTAAAAGCACCCCTAGAATTGGTTTGGCCAGTTTTGTGAAAATCAGTACATTGTATTAAAATTGTTAGATAACTTTTGCTGTATCATGTGTTGCTTATATTGCAGCAAATATTTTTCATCATACTACATTGATCTTTTCAATGTGCCATACTCTGTACAATAGAGACTTTGGTGCTGATTGGCTGCTCATGTAGACAAAGGTTTAGTCAATTAAATGACACCATTTAGGTAAAGGGGGGATGGTGGTGCTGTGCTTGGCTGCCTAGGCCCTTCCCAGCTGTAAGTGCTTGGGTAGCTTTTGTTTTCATAATCATACTAATTTGGCTGATAAAACATTTTATAAAATACAAGTTGCTTCCTTTTTTAATTTGCATTCTTAAATATATCCATAAATACAAAGCAATCATAGTAGTTCTTATTTAGTACCAAGAGGATCAGTTGCAAATGAAAATGCATGCACGCCTAAAACACACTGGTGCATAACAAACAAACAGACAAAAAACTCAGAAAATCATCATTAGGATGTTCCACTGTGGACACATTGCCCACTTTATACATGTTCTGTGGAGTGAGTTGAAGATGCAGGTCTTTATTTTAATGTGTCATTTTCCTGGGGTTGTTACATTGTAACAACCAGACTTTTAAGACACAAGCCAAAACTAACTGATTTCAAAAAACAGATAATTAAAGACTGATTGACAGCGAATAATGGGACCAAAAGTTCGAGGGTAAGAGTGTTTTAGTCTTCAGTAACCTTTTTACAGTGGCAAAAAACTGTAGAACAGTACAATGTCAATACCAAGGAAGCAAAATATGCCTTAAACATTGCTCTAAGAAACCTCATAGCACAATAAAATGCATAGTGTATACACTGATATAAATATTTTGGAAGTGAAACAGCAAGTAAAGATCACTCAAACTGACCCTGATATTGCTGGTAAGAACGGTACACAAAACAGTTTGAAACAATCAAAATGTATTAAGAAAAAGAAAACCAGTCCATGTAAATTAATGCAGTTACAAAGTTCCTTATTGCAGAAAAAACAACAAACAAGACAAAGTCAATCCCAAAAAAAGAGGCAATCGTGCTTCAAGACAAAACAAACTTGCAAAAAACATATTCCAAAGAAAAATAAAGTATCAAAACAAACACCCATAATACTA
>CM060291.1:7442712-7469010 GCA_030684275.1 Acipenser oxyrinchus oxyrinchus | reverse complement strand
TTCCGCTTCCTGCAAACACAGCTCAGCTCTCCTTTCAGGCCATCTACCCATTTCCCACAATACCCTCTTTTTATCAATGAAACCCAGCTGGCTTTAATTAAAACAATTACCGTAACTGGCATAATAGAAGAGCCTTCACATAGAAAAAATAAATACAATGAACCCTGATAAATCCCCCTCAAGCCTGGACAACTAAGCCAAACGGGAGATAAGTTAATAAATAAGGCAGAGAAGAACATTTAACCTGGCCAGGTTTAATCCATTCTAATTAAAGAACAGATAATGATGTATTTTTAACATCATTTATGTGGCGGTCGCCACAACATCATACCGGCACCACCTTGTGGTGATTTATGGAATTTGTTTTTCTTTGAGAATAGTATTAAAAATAGTGATGAATTAAAAAAAAAAATCTGTTACAGTTACAAATTTGTTTTAACTAGTAAATTACTAATTTGAAAAAAAAAAAAAAACTAGTTACAGTTACAAATAGTTACTTTTCAGGGACAGTTTACATTTTACAGATGTTTTTTTTCCGGTTTGGTCAGGCTGCAGCTCGAAATATTCTTTGAAGATCCAGCTGTGGAACCTCCTTGTCCCGTCCTCTGACGTCATATGAAAGCGTGTTCACGTGACAGGGTTGACTTGCACTGTTAAAACACTTTCCACGTTATACATTCGCAGTTGTCCTTTTTTAATGAAGTAAAAGTATCTATGTAATTTTTTTTTCACATAAAATATAATCTGGTTCCACATTTAGTTACCAGTCTGAAAAAAGAACCATTCCAGTTACTGAAAACATACTCAGGTTACAGTGGAACAAAACCACGCTGGTGGGACGTCTGAAAAACACGGATGCGTAAGCACTTCAGGTTGATATGAGCACAGAGGGGCGCGACGAACATTTCTTGTGTTTTGTGCGCTACGTTTGGGAGGGTGCAGTTCTGGAAGACATTCTTTTCTGTCTCCCTCTGCCCGGACACGAGAGAATATTCAACGTGGTACATGGCTACCTAAGGGACAACTATATTCCGTTTGATCGCATGGTGGGTTTTTGCACAGATGGAGCACCGTCTGTGGCAGGCCATAGAGCAGGGCTGCACACCTTAGTTAAGAGAGTTGCTCCGTCAGCTGTATGGACTCACTGCATGATACACAGAGAGCAACCGGCCGCTGAAGATTTGAGCACAGAGCTTGGTGAAGTCCTGCAGCAGGTCACATGCATTGTGAACTACATCAAGTCTCACCCGCTTCATGCTCGTCTATTTGTAAAGCTGCGTGAAGACATGGGATCCGATCATAACCTGCTGCTGTTTCACACCGAAGTCCGCTGGCTCTCGAGAGGAAGAGGATACTGAGCGATTTTTTAAACTGAAAGAAGAGCTGCTTGCTGATGCGATCATGTGCAAAAAAACAGAATTCTCAAATTTTCTCTCGGAACAAACAAAGATGTGCCTTCTTCTTGCCTATGTAACGGACATATTTGGGAAACTGAATGAACTGAATACAGGTATGCAAGGAAAGAACACTAACATATTTCAGCTGCGTGATCGAATCACAGCGTTCATGAAAAAGATTACTTTCTGGAAGAGACGCTTGTTGCAGTCAAACTATGAATCGTTCCCGCACCTTTGCAAGTTCCTGGCCGACAATGAAAATGTCCAGCCTCCCACACAGGTGATTGCTGTGGATTTGCCAGCAGCTGAAATCAAACAGTTAATTGAAATTTCCTGCGATGGACAGCTGCAAGGAACATACGCGCAACTTACTCTCTCAGAGTTCTGGTTCAGTGTCAAGAATGAACATCCTGCGCTCTCAACACGGGCCATGACACTGTTAGTGCCATTTGCGACCTCGTATTTGTGTGAAGCTGGATTCAGCGCACTTGTGCGCATCAAATCTCGGTATCAATCCACCTTGGATGTAACATCAGAAATCAGATGTGCGATCTCAACAACACCGCCGGATTCTGACAAGCTGTGTGACAACATGCAAGCCCACGCATCCCATTAGACTTGGTGAGTACATAGGTAACGTATTCATATGTTAGTTGTAATGTTAGTTTGGTTGCTTTGTTGTTTTGTTACTGTCTGGGGTCGCGTATATTTGTAAGTCTCAAAATTGGGTCATAGAGTAAAAAAGTTTGGCAACCCCTGATCTAGAAAGCATTCAGAACTGGGCAGACACATGGCAAATGACATTTAATAGAGAAAAGTGTAAAGTTTTGCATGCAGGCAATAAAAATGTGCATTATAAATATCATATGGGAGATACTGAAATTCACAATGTGGGGAAGCTATAGCAATGTGGGGAAGCTATAAAAAAGGCCAACAAAATGCTTGGATATATTGTGAAAAGTGTTGAATTTAAATTAAGGGAAGTAATGTTAAAACTTTACAATGCATGAGTAAGACCTCATCTAAAATATTGTGTTGAGTTCTGGTCACCTCGTTACAAAAAGGTTATTGGTGCTCTAGAAAGAGTGCAGAGAAGAGCAACCAGAATTATCCCGGGTTTAAAAGGCATGTCGTACGCAGACAGGATAAAATAATTGAATCTATTCAGTCTTGAACAAAGAAGACTACGCGGTGATCTGATTCAAACATTCAAAATCCTAAAAGGTATAGACAATGTCGACCCAGGGGACTTTTTTTACCTGAAAAAACAAGGACCAGGGGTCACAAATGGAGATTAGATAAAGGGGCATTCAGAACAGAAAATAGGAGGCACTTTTTTACACAGAGAATTGTGAGGGTCTGGAACCAACTCCCCAGTAATGTTGTTGAAGCTGACACCCTGGGATCCTTCAAGAAGCTGCTTGATGAGATTCTAGGATCAATAAGCTACTAACAACCAAACGAGCAAGATGGGTTGAATGGCCTCCTCTCGTTTGTAAACTTTCTTATGTTCTTATGTTCTTATGAGCCTCTTCGTATGTCAGGTTACCTCAGAGATGCTGCCCCTCTTTGTATGTCCTGTTTGTCGGGTCTCCTCAGCGACGGAACCCCTCTACTGCATATGTTGGGCCATTGAAGAGCTGGAACCGCTTTTACGTGTTAATATTATTAATCAATGTGTTTTCTTTTTGGTTTGCAAGCTTCTTCCTATGTCGGGTCATCTCAGAGACGGTGACCCCTCTTCCTATGTCGGGTCATCTCAGAGACGGTGACCCCTCTTCCTATGTCGGGTCATCTCAAAGATGGTGACCCCTCTTCCTATGTCGGGTCATCTCAGAGACGGTGACCCCTCTTCCTATGTCGGGACCCCTCTTCCTTTTTTGGGACATTCTCAAGAGCTTTCCCTGCCAAGTTTTACGTGCATCGTCCATTCACGTGAAACAAACCAACATGTAAACCAGCCTTATGTCTGTTATATACTGGTAGCAAAAAATTAAGCAAACCCTGTATATTTTTTAATCATTGCTTTATTCGACAAAATGTATTCAATATTAAAGAAAAACAATGATACAGACTGAAATTATTAACAGCAACAGAATCCTTCAGACGAGGAAAATACAGTTTTGACACATCTTTCACTTTTTTTTGGGGCAATTCTTTTTCCACCTTTTTACCCTAATTTGGAATCGCTAATTGAACTCGGTTCACCGCAACGACTTTGTGCCTATTCAGGAGGGAAGAGACAAAGCACGCGCAGGCACTCTCCGATACGTGTGTCTTCAAAGCCAGCCACTATTTTAATCGTACTGCAAGCCCAGTGCCTCCACAGCCCTGCAGAAAGATTCAATGCAGCTGTCGACTGCCAATACCCTGAACCTGCAGATGCCCAAGACGTCACAGGAGTCGCTAGAGTGCGGTGAACCGAGGGAGCCCCATCCTACTTAAACTCACCCCACCCTGGCGGTACGTGGCCAATTGTACGCCGCCCATTGGGAACTCCCAAGTCAGCAAGTACACACATTGGGGTATGTAGACGTTTGACGACAACTGTACGTATATATATTTGTTAATTGACAAAAAGAAAATGGATAAGATACTACACAAATAATTTATTGAAGGGGTTAGATTTTCACAGATTTTACATAGCAAGTAAAGTGTTTCAAAATAATCACGACAAAGAAAAACCTGGGTTTATTCAAAGCATAAAACAACATTAAGCAACAATCTTATGGACACAAAAGACTGATCTGCCTAGAAGCCATTTCTACAGAGAGATTTACAAAGACTTCCAAAAGTATTCCTAACTCTGTAGGGTTATATTACTGTTTATAGTACACCACATTATATCTTAATGTTTGACAAACCTTGTAAATCGCCTTGGATAAATATTGTCAGCTAAATGTCTTAATAATAATAATAATAATAATAATAATAATAATAATAATAATAATAATAATGTTGCAGTGAGTATTAGCATAGAAACTTTTCTAGGAATACTGCACTATAACATTTATATTAGCCATCCTGTCCAGAGGAAGAGTTTTTGTTGTGTCCCTTAAGTACCTGTTCATGGTTTTGAGTGCAAACAGATCAGGCTACAGATTCAATGAGTACAGGGAGCTGAGTGGAATACTGCACTTATGTTCTTATCATAATGAAAGGCTTACGTTTGCTTAATTTCTATTATATTTGCACAATGATATGTATTATTATTTATTTTAGACATTTTAGTCCCAGAAAGTTAAACATAGATAATAATAAACAGCCTAATATATATACAGTACTGTGCAAAAGTTTTAGGCAGGTGTGAAAAAATGCTGTAAAGTAAGAATGCTTTCAAAAATAGACATGTTAATAGATTATATTTATCAATTAACTAAATGCAAAGTGAGTGAACAGAAGAAAAATCTAAATCAAATCCATATTTGGTGTGACCACCCTTTGCCTTCAAAACAGCATCAATTCTTCTAGGTACACTTGCACAAAGTCAGGGATTTTGTAGGCATATAGTCAGGTGTATGATTAAACAATTATACCAAACAGGTGCTAATGATCATCAATTCAATATGTAGGTTGAAACACAATCATTAACTGAAACAGAAACAGCTGTGTAGGAGGAATAAAACTGGGTGAGGAACAGCCAAACTCAGCTAACAAGGTGAGGTTGCTGAAGACAGTTTACTGTCAAAAGTCATACACCATGGCAAGACTGAGCACAGCAACAAGACACAAGGTAGTTATACTGCATCAGCAAGGTCTCTCCCAGGCAGAAATTCCAAGGCCGACAGGGGTTTCCAGATGTGCTGTCCAAGCTCTTTTGAAGAAGCACAAAGAAACGGGCAACGTTGAGGACCGTAGACGCAGTGGTCGGCCAAGGAAACTTACTGCAGCAGATGAAAGACACATCATGCTTACTTCCCTTCGCAATCGGAAGATGTCCAGCAGTGCCATCAGCTCAGAACTGGCAGAAAACAGTGGGACCCTGGTACACCCATCTACTGTCCGGAGAAGTCTGGTCAGAAGTGGCCTTCATGGAAGACTTGCGGCCAAAAAGCCATACCTCCGACGTGGAAACAAGGCCAAGCGACTCAACTATGCACGAAAACACAGGAACTGGGTTGCAGAAAAATGGCAGCAGGTGCTCTGGAGTGATGAGTCAAAATTTGAAATATTTGGCTGTAGCAGAAGGCAGTTTGTTCGCCGAAGGGCTGGAGAGCGTACACGAATGAGTGTCTGCAGGCAACAGTGAAGCATGGTGGAGGTTCCTTGCAAGTTTGGGGCTGCATTTCTGCAAATGGAGTTGGGGATTTGGTCAGAATTAATGGTCTCCTCAATGCTGAGAAGTACAGGCAGATACTTATCCATTATGCAATACCATCAGGGAGGCATCTGATTGGCCCCAAATTTATTCTGCAGCATGACAACGACCCCAAACATACAGCGAAAGTCATTAAGAACTATCTTCAGGGTAAAGAAGAATAAGGAGTCCTGGAAGTGATGGTATGGCCCCACAGAGCCCTGATCTCAACATCATCGAGTCTGTCTGGGATTACATGAAGAGAGAGAAGCAACTGAGGCTGCCTAAATCCACAGAAGAACTGTGGTTAGTTCTCCAAGATGTTTGGGCCAACCTACCTGCCGAGTTCCTTCAAAAACTGTGTGCAAGTGTACCTAGAAGAATTGATGCTTGATGCTGTTTTGAAGGCAAAGGGTGGTCACACCAAATATGGATTTGATTTAGATTTTTCTTCTGTTCACTCACTTTGCATTTAGTTAATTGATAAATATAATCTATTAACATATCTATTTTTGAAAGCATTCTTACTTTACAGCATTTTTTCACACCTGCCTAAAACTTTTGCACAGTACTGTATATTTTTACAAAATAATAATAATTTGACAAACCATTGAACTAGAATACATATTTTATTGTATTTATTTAACACTAGAAGCACTGCGGCAGTCATTTTGGTGGTTTTTGTTTTTAAAATTAAATTTTCTCCACTTGTGTAACACATATGGGGCTGCACATTCACATACCTTTCTGTGCATATGTATTACATATTCTCACAAAGCATCAAACGCAGGGGTGCAGAAATAGGAGATCTATATTACATTACACCTAAAAGCCCCGGGAGCAGTCACATTGATGGCCACTCAAAATACAATTTTATTGTGATTATACAGAACGGTATTCTACTTTATTATTTTTATTTACCAGTCCGCAATGCGTTTAGCTGTAAATAGCTGTCTCTCTGCCTGAGTGAATGACTGACAGTCATTGGGTAGGTGCCACTTTGTCTGTGACTTATTCATTACCAAGGTTGCTATAAAGGTCAGAGGCTACCCTGAAGAATTAATTGTCTTCCGCAGTTTCACGAGAGGATACATGAGAGTTTGCACAAGAGGATAGTCTTTCATATACGTTACTTTCCTGTGAATAATAAAAAGAGAAGAACGAGTCAATGAAGACAGTGATTGCAGTTGTTATGGACTGTATCTGAAGGTGATTCTGGAGATGAACAAGATATGGAAAGCGATGGAAGCGACTGGCGTAGAAGAGGGGTCCAGCAGCACTGAAAGTGAGGACAATGCAAGTGAAGGTGACAATGAGGTGACAGCTTCCAGTGCGCAACCGATTTCTGTTGCATTGCTTTGATTTGTAAAATAAACGTTCTTATATGTTATGCTTCGGTTGTTCAGATGTTTATGTGACGTACTCAATAAAAAAAAGTGAATTGCATCCGACTGTTTCTCCGTTCGTTATACAATTTACAGTGTTTTGAATACAGCCGTCAGAAAGACTGCTGCGGGGCTTTTAGGTATGAGCATATCTCCAGTCCTTCTAGTGTTAAAGATAAAAATAGATGAGTCTTTATTTAAAAAGGTTAAAGCTGGTTATTTTGCCAGAGTGAGTAGAGCTTGGACAGACCAAAAGGAAGACATTATAATTGCACACAACAGTGTCAGCCAACAGAGTGTAGTATACCTATGTTAGTTTATCATACTACAGGATTTTTGCACAAACTACAGTTCTATTATAGTACATGTATTATTCTCCTGGGTTAACAAAGAGTTCTCAACCTTGTCTGCCTGGGGCAAGCAATCACTCTCAATACAGACCCCTCAATTTCAACATTAAAAGCAAATTGAAATGTACATGAAGTATAATTATTTAATCATATAATAACTATAATTAATAATTTTAAATCTTTTTTTTTTCTGGGGACCCCCTCTGCTCTCGCCCATCTTATTGTTTAATGGATGCCAGTATTTCTTTATACTCTGCAGTGTTTGCACTCAAATATCTTTCCTTCTCCACCCATGATAACAGACTGTCTCTCTGGTTCTGGTTGATTATCTCCTCTTTGCAGTATTCTTTCACCAGACTGTGGAATCCAATCAGGTAATAAGACTTGGTTCCCTCTTCAGACAAATTAATCCTTCTTTCTTTAATTCCGCTAAGATTCATCCCTGGGAAAAAAAAAACAGAACCATTAGATGTTTTCATAAAGAGTTAAGTGTCTGTTTGAAAGCTGAATGATGATGTTATGAATCCACATGGGAGGTAGGGTTCTTACAGGAAGTTTCTTGTACATTCCTGAGCATTGGCAAGCAGGAAGGTATAAATCACGTGATGTGGTTGAAGGTGTATGATTGGATTACTTAAGAACTAGCTGTTAATGGTGATTGGCTATTTGGCACAGGGACAAACTGTTATAATATCCCTCTTTTCATCTCTCGGTCTCTTTCCACTCTGTCTAAACCCATTCCTCTTTTATCACTAAGGACTCTAGTGTATAATAAGGTAACTGTATCTGTTCCTGCTATTATACTGCACCTCTGCGATCCTATTACATTGTTATTCTTTATTGTCTGGTGTCTGTGTACATTATATCTTTCTCAATGTAACACTTTTGAACTCTAACAAGACAAACAGAGCTGTATTCTTAGCAGCACTATATTAACACCTGTTTTTTCCTGATGAGAAAACAACACAAAGAAGATGGAAAGTGAATGTATCCATACACTAGGGCAGGCACTCCCATTTCATTCCATTGTAAGTATTTGTTCCAACTAACCCTTAATTATTGAAGTGAGCTTCCACATCAGGGATAATTACGTAATTCAGGGTCAATTAAGAGGATTTAACAGTCCTGCAGTGGAATGGAATGGAAGTGCCACAGGTTGCCTACCCCTGCACTGGGGTATGTAAGACTTTGACGACAAATCAGGATGCTAATTTAAGAGGTACTACAAGAAGTTTGAATTCCTTTTTTAATGTATCTACAGAATCAGACCCAGTACAGAAAAAATACTATTGAGACTTTATCTCCTTTATTATTTCTCAGAGACAACTGTTTCTCCAATGCAGCTTTTAGGAGACACGTTTCATGACATACATGACATGAAAATGAGACATCCATTTTTATTCTCAGGAGAAATGAAAAAAATCAAGTTGAGTAGTGAAATTTCCCATTGGTGACACAGTACCAATATAAAATATAACAATACCTGCATCCTCTCTGAGCTGCATTGATGAGAGGGGATGGGCCACAATAAGAGACATCTTCAGCAGCTTTTCAGCATCTCCACTCAACAGCGTCTTAGTCAGGTGATCTCTGTGAGCAGTGATTCAAAAACAAGTGAATTAACCTTATGTATTATCGCCACAGTTGATGCACTACAAGACCTCTAGCTAGCCTGCCCAGAGGAAGGGTGATGAGTCAGTGGAACACTAACACCTGTTAAACGCCTGCAGCTGTGCTGGTTTACATTTCAATTAAACCCCTAGCGTTCCTAGTCCTTGTAGTTTTTCTGGTGGCCGCCATTTCTATAGGTCTTATTAACTACAACTTTATTATTGTATTTGTATTATGATTTATATGTATATATGATGGCGAAAGCCAGTCTCATAATATATAGTCACATGAATGGGGTTAAAATTCCCATTCATAAAAACCTTGTGCAGAAGGTGACCATCTCCCGAGTTAATTAATTGATTAATTGTTGCTAATCGGGAGATGGTCACCTGTATAAAAACCTGCCGCTTTGCTTGTTCGGGGAAGGGTGTTCGAGAGTGGAGAACGAGTGAGGAGTTAGGAAGTAAAAGCGAATTCAATGTAAACATTGCTATACGTGCTGGCTCAAAACCAGCACGATACTTGTTTGATTCCGTTTGTTTGTTTGGCCAATGTGCCCTTTTGTTTTGTGTTTGTTTCAAATCTTTGCTTTATTATTTAATAAAGATATGGCTATGGCTGTTTCAGCCATACCTTTCATGGTTTGTGTCACTTCTTCCTGGTCCGTGACATCACCACACCTGCGTATTGCAACCACTCTGCCACAGTATCGTTAGTTTTTATTTCCTATACTAACATTTTTCTACTTTCAATTGACAAACACACTCAGGAGTAGCCAATCTTGGCACTTGCAATCCATTCCCCAGCAGGACTTTGTTTCAACCTGACCTGTCATTTAGACCTTGTCCATGGGTGCTGACAGCTATCCGCTTTGCTGGCAACTAGTGAAAACACGATGACATCGTGTAGTCTAGATCGCCACAAAATCAGCTTTGAAGAGAGCCGTAGCTCTTTGCCCTACGAGAGACTGAAACAGTAAACGGAAGCATAGTCAGCAGCTGGGCCTAAGTTCATGTACTAGCCATACAGAAGAATTGCAACAAGAACGCTTCTACGAACTACATAACTCTTCAATTGCAAAGCATTATCTGAACTGAGTTACGTCTGATCAACGGAACTATTTCCAGTTGGAAAACTGCCAACAACAGCTATAGTGCTGCAAGACTTGAAGATCAACAAGCTGATCTCCATTTTAAAATAACTATTTGTTTATTGTGAGCCTACGCAACAATGCATACTTCAAGCAAAGTACCATCTTCTTTCATTGGAACTTCAGAACCAAAGAGCTGCAGTGTTCATCAACACAGGTTAACTTCTTCATATGGAAATCGATAAGCATTCAACATATCTAATATTAAATACTTTATGACTCGAGAAAGTAACTGTAGTAAATGCTATCAAGTTAGTAGATAAACTGTTCTAGGAATAACTGTTTTAGCGTGTGTAAGAAATGTATTTTGCTTGTGCAGAGAATTTGATCATTGCCCCATTTCTGACTTAATTTGAATATATAATAAACTGAGGTTGGTGACAAATTATTAGTTTGGTACATCACGTTTAAACTAAATTAACACGGTAAAACCAATTTGCTAAATTAGGTACTGGAATGTTGGGTTCTATTCTGAATGGGAAGTGGAATTAATTCTCGTGCATATTGACATGATCGATTACAACGAGTAACGGGTATTGGAAATACTAATGCGAAGTAGACACTCTGTGTGATAAGCCATATTTAATATTAGTATATTAACCATGTATGCTAATGATGTTATGGTCGTTGTAATCGTTTGACTATGAGATCAATGAACTGTATACTATCCACGCATATCTCTAACCAATAGCCTTTCCTTTCTGTAATATTAGATTAGTTGTGCACCCCTTTTTATTCTTAAATAAACTATTTTTTTATATTTCTGACACGTTGTGTGAATGTCGGTTATTGTCGAAGGTAATCCGAGTTCTACATGATCCCATCAACATAGGAGCCGGGTTTGTATAATTTTTGGTGGTGCCCAGTATGGGTCAGAGTCCCATCCCCTATATTTACTGCCGTAAGAAACTCATTGTGGTTCTACTTAGACTATTTTATTTTATATATAGTATATATTATTGCTTTGTATGACATCCTGAGTTGGAGTACATTGTCCTATAAAATTGTATATTAGAGGATAAACGACAAAGCTCTGGTGAATACAGTAACAACCAAGTGCTGATGGATCCATAACCCACAAAAGCAAATACTTCCAAAAATGTAATAAAAAAAAAAGTGTTCTAATTGTTTCCAGGTAACCTGACAACGTTCTCTGTGTTGCTGCTCTGGCCGCTCAAACACTGCGTTTAAACTTTAAATGATTAAACCAGCATTTCATTTCAAAAGCAAGGAGTGTAAACAGTACTTCAGAGTCGTTTTAAAAAAACAGACAGAAAACAAAATAAATGGTACACAGTAGGACTGTCAGTTAAGCCTCAAAATAGCAATCAATTAATTGGGCACACATGACCCCGGTGAAATTAGGTTGATATTATTATTATTATTATTTGTTTATTTGTTTATTTAGCAGACGCCTTTATCCAAGGCGACTTACAGAGACTAGGGTGTGTGAACTATGCATCAGCTGCAGAGTCACTTACAATTACATCTCACCCGAAAGACGAAGCACAAGGAGGTTAAGTGACTCGCTCAGGGTCACAAGTGAGTCAGTGACTGAGCTGGGATTTGAACCGGGGACCTCCTGGTTACAAGCCCTTTTCCTTAACCACTGACTTTAACTTCAGAGCAGTCCAATCACAGGACGCAGAGAGTAATAGTAAGAGGGGCAGTGTCTGGGCTAGAAACTGTAAGAAGTGGGGTTCCACAGGGTTTGGTGCTGGGACCATTGCTCTTCCTTATCCATACAGATGATATAGATCACAGTATAAATAGTAAATTAGTTACATTTGCTGATGATACAAAGCTAAGAGGAACAGCTAACACTTAGGAAGCAATTCGATAAATACGTTGTGATCTTGATAAGATTCAGATTTGGGCAGATACATGGCAAATGAAATTTAACACAAAAAAATGTATTGCACATTGGTAAGAAAAATGTAAGGCATAGTTATGCCATGGGGGGCATAGAATTAGAAAGTGCACAATGGGGAAAAAGAAGTAGGTGTTGTGATAGACGCAACACTCTCAGCATCTACGCAATGCACAGGGGAATAAAACATTCTAATAGGATGCTGGATACATGGCAAAGAGTGTAGAGTTCAAATCCACGGCTTTAGGAGATGAGTCATGAGGAAAGACTAAAGTAACTTTAGTGGCACACAAGGACATCATTGGAAACTTGTTAAGAGCCAATTTCAAACTGATATAGAAAACACTTTTTACACAGCGTTATCAACACATGAAACTGATTGCCAGGACACATTGTGGAGGCAGAGGCACTGGGATCCTTCAAAACTAAACTCGACTGTAATAGAATCACTTACACCTTGTTTCCACTAGCCCTGTACTTAAAGATGGCTGCATTTCCAGTGCATTTTCTCAGGTACAGCTGCCCCTGGAAGTATCTATGCAATGTGGAGAGTCAAACGACATTCTTTTCCTTTTCATTATCCATACTATAATTAGTAGTCTTATTAATAGCGATTTCCCAGTGAATTACAAAGATGAAGAAAATAACTTGCCGTGAAAAAAAAGATGAAGTCTACCATGTGACTTATGTATATAAGCATATGTATATATGCTTTTGTTCGCTATTATTATTATTATTATTATTATTATTATTATTATTATTATTATTATTATTATTATTTATTTGTAAATATGAAGGTGAAAAGCCTACATGTTATTTTTGCCGGGTGGATGAAAAGCTGCCACCTTATTGTTATTGTTTTGTGATTTGAGTGCCTCTCATGAGAACGTGTGGATGCTCAGCTAAATGATTATTGAATTAGCTGACAGCTACTCGTATTTATTAAACTCATGCAAACTATGGCCGAGGGGTTTATAGGGTTATTGATAGCTAGTTAACTCCTCAGCTTGTAAACTATAAGAACTTACCGCTTCGCAGAGAGTTGTAAGATCTAAATCTAAATAACATTTGCTGTGTATGCTGGTTCACAGCAGCCTACTGCTTGTTTTCGGATTGTGTTCCGTCTTTATTTCAGCCAACGTGCCATTTGTACTTCCACCTGGAACGGCTTGAAACCGTTTCAGTATGACATATAAAAGTGTTCCATCCCAGAACTGTTTGAAACTCGCTGAGGTGAGCTGTACCTGAACTGTACTGTACCTGAGCTGTACTGTACCTGAGCTATACTGTACCTGAGCTATACTGTACCTGAGCTGTATCTCAGCATGAGTGGAAATGCTCTAAACCCATACGGTCCAGCTGGTACACCTAAACGGGGCATTAGTGTATAGGAAAATGACGAGCTCTGATGGGCTGAATGGCCTGTTCTCATCATTCACTTTTCTTATGTTCTATGTAATTGCTTGTTTTTTTAACCTTTTATTATTATTATTATTATTATTATTACAAATAATGTAATCATATATTGACCAAGAATAAAAATTACAAAAATACACAATGACAATTTAAATAATTGTATAAAGTGGTTTTGGGGTAAGTTGACCCGTGGTGATTAGATCCTGTATTACCTGCAGCTTGCTGAGAGTTTAGTGGAGCCAGTGGTCAGTGCAGCTCTGTGATCCTGATGCAGGACGTTCAGACACAACAGCTCCCGGCCTTGAGGGTCTGTGTCAGCGCCCATCAGCATGGTGTGAAGTTTCGGGCTCT
Organism: Acipenser oxyrinchus oxyrinchus; assembly: GCA_030684275.1. NCBI lineage: Eukaryota > Metazoa > Chordata > Actinopteri > Acipenseriformes > Acipenseridae > Acipenser > Acipenser oxyrinchus. The sequence continues at coordinate 7,455,183 of CM060291.1, read as the reverse complement.
TTCTCCTCAGCTCTGCGTTGGCTTGAGGGTTATTCTGTACTTCCTTTAAAGCCTTCTTCAGTACGGCCTTCGGTGGAATGTGGTCTGCCTCTGTGACATGCTCAGAAAAGCCTTCATCCACATTCAAGTTTTTCATCCTTAAATTTCACACCATAAGGAACAAAGTACAAATGAACATAGTTAAGTCAATGATCCATGTTAAAATGAATACAAGGACATATTTTCAAATACTATTTCTAGGGACATGCAGTTTCCCAAAACCCAATATTTGCAGCAATGCTTTTTTTCTTCTTTTTTTTCACAAATTTGGAATCTGCAATTTTTCCCCCTTTTTCATCCCAATTTGGAATCGCCAATTCAATGTGGCTCATTGCTGTGACTCTGTGCCTCTTCAGAGGGATGAGACAAAGCACACACAGGTGCCCTCTAAAATGTGCAGTGGCAAAGCCTTCCGCTATTTTAATCGCACTGCAAGCCCAGAGCGCCCCACAGCCCAGATTAACACACCGATCAGAGGATCCGATGCAGCTGGAACTGCTGACACCCTGAACATGCAGGCGTCCAAGAGGCCACAGGAGTCGCTGGTGCATGGTGAGCCAAGGGAGCCCCAGCCGTTAAACCTACCCCACCCCGTCGGCACTCGGCCAACTGTGCGGCGCCCGCTTGGAACGCCCTGCCAAATTCGTCAATGGCATAGGTGGGATTGGAGACCAGCTCGATCTCGCCTATAGAGACTCATCTTGCAGTCCGGGTGGAGGCCTTTACCAGATATGTCACTCGAGAGCCCTCCATTCCAAGCTTCTTGATACCATCCGGGTGGAATTGCACCACCTGTTGGACCTCGTGACCTCAGCGTTGACTCCACAAAAACAAGGACCGCCAAAGGGTCGAGGTTTCAAACCCCAGGTGGGACACTATCTGCTGCTGTACTCTTGGGCTTTACCCAGATTGCTCCAGTAAAAACCAAACTGTATAAATGGGTACCAGACTTTGTACATAAAATACCTAATTGTAATTGGATAAAAGCATCAGCCAAATATAAATAAAATAAAGAAGGTTTTGGATTGGGTTGGCTGCATACCAAAATTGAATGATGAGTAGCAATGTCTTCAAAAATGATCCCTGTTTTCAATGTTGAGGGTCACTGCTGGCTAACCACACTCACTAAGACTCTAGGAGCTGGTGAGCTTCTCCACAGAGAAGAATGCTATAGACACCTTCAGTACTGAAACACAACGTCACAGACAGCTGCTGTAGCCACTGTGATTACTTGCTTATACAAATAAAAGCATTTAAAAAATGATACCTAAAAATGTTTATCTTTAATCAAACGTTCTTAAATACCTGGAACAGTTGGCTTTTTTGTGATGTTTTTATTGAGTCAATGTTGTGAACTACTGTCTAATTTTGTGTAATGTGTGTATTTGAACTACAACTCCCAGCAGCCACCTCCTATATGTCCATGTGGAATGGCATGTAGTTCCCTTTTAAAAACCCAATGGGAAGACCACACAGTGCGACCATCCACACTTGAACACACCTCACTTTGAACCTCTACCACATTCTCCTTACAGTCCAGACCTCGCCCCATGATTTGATTTCTGTAATGTGCAAAGTGCCTTGAGGCCAGTTTCTGATTAAAGGTTCTTTAAAGGCTATTAAAGGTGATTTATACAGTTGTATTGTATTGCATTGCATAGAGAACACCCAGGAAATTAGCTATAATAACACACAAAATTACACATAGCATTTGATTCTTAAATATACATTACCTTTTATACTTCCCTGTGATTCCTAAGTTGTACCCTTGGACAATAAGGTATTCGTAAGAATTTTTCTTTTTAATCCTTCTCTGGAGCTCGTTCTCCCTCTCCTCAAGTTCATCCTTGCCACTGCTCTTTCTCTTGCATCCACCCTCAATTGTGTATTTTCCGGCATCTTTGTATATTCTGTCATAGCCCTGTTGCAGCTTCACAATCCCAGCATAACTTCTCAGGTTCTCAAGAACCTAGTCCATGAATCAGAGGACAAAAATGTAAAAAATGTACAACTATTAAAACTATCACCTGACATTCACAAAGTAATGTGGTTCTCAGTCCTGTATCTGGTGACCCCAACTGTGTGTCACCTGGTTTTCGTTCCAACGGAACACTCACATTAACATACTCTGTATTTGCTTTAGATACCCTTTTTAGGTTAATGAAAGGCAAGGGGTATTTTCTCTGTATAGAAGAACAGTAACATTTAAAAAGTTGTAAATTATAGAACATTATCATTTTTTGAAATAGGAACTATGCGAACGGGCCACTGTTTGCTTGTCCGTGTGGCTGTCTTGGGTATAAATCGGTACTTTTGGTGAACACCAAGTGGGACATTGACTGTTTTCATGAAAATACATAATGATTAAATAAAATAAGGACAAATATATACAACCAATTGTGTGCATCCTCCCGCTTTTAAACCAATAGTCTGTTTGTGGTGTCTACTGAGGAGGAGTGCCAGTAAATTGTGAAAGATTTCACTCTGACCGACAGTTACATGATAAGTCCAGTTAAATGAGGAAGAGGAGTAATATGATAGGTAAGAATTGTTTTTTGTAGTAAATCAAATAATTAATCACTGGCATTTATGTATGTTTAATATCAATGTTATATAATCTAGTAACACAATTATCACTTTTAAACCAAATTTAATGAGAATAAAAACTGTATTACACGTTTATTTCAATGCATTTGAATATGGTGGGACACTATACTGCTGCTGCACTCTTAGGCTTTACCCAGACTGCTCCAGCAGTAAAAACACAGCTGTATAAATGGGTACATTAAATAACTCATTGTAATTGGATAGAAGCATCAGCCAAATATAAATAAAATTAAAAAGGTCAAATAGTTCCAGGTTGGGTTGGCTGTATATCACATTTCAATGATGAGTAGCATCCTACACATAAGTAAATATTTTACCAACTTCAGGCCCTCAGTACTAGGGCTTATTTAAAGCCCTTCTCTGAACCGACACTTAAATTGAAAATGCTTACACTTTTAAATCACACAGATAGGTTCTGCTGTGTCTATAGTCTTTCCAAAGGAATTCAAAAGGAATTGTCGGCTTTTTTGCTGGCTAATTATCGTCAGGTGCGTTTCACCTCAATCTCAGCTGAGTCTCTAGGAGCCTTCAAGAAACTGAAACATGAGATTCTGGAATCAATAAGCTGAGCCACCCAAACTGAGTAGGGCGAGTGCAGAGTGCGAGTGCGGAATGCGAGTGCAGAGTGCAGAGTGCGAGTGTGGAATGCAAGTGCAGAGTGCGGAATGCAAGTGTGGAATGCAAGTGCAGAGTGCGGAATGCGAGTGTGGAATGCAAGTGCGAGTGCGGGTGCAGAGTGCGGAATGCAAGTGTGGAGTGCAAGTGCGGAGTGCGGAGTGTGAGTGCGGAGTGTGAGTGCGGAATGTGAGTGCGGAGTGTGAGTGCGGAATGTGAGTGCGGAGTATGAGTGCGGAGTGTGAGTGCGGAGTGCGGAGTGCGGAGTGCGAGTGCGGAGTGTGAGTGTGGAGTGTGAGTGCGGAGTGTGAGTGCGGAATGTGAGTGCGGAGTGTGAGTGCGGAGTGCGAGTGCGGAGTGTGAGTGCGGAGTGCGAGTGCGGAGTGCGGTGGAGTGCGAGTGCGGAGTGTGAGTGCGAGTGTGAGTGCGGAGTGTGAGTGCGGAGTGTGAGTGCGGAGTGCGAGTGCGGAGTGCGGAGTGCGGAGTGAGTGTGGAGTGCGAGTGCGGAGTGCGAGTGCGGAGTGCGAGTGCGAGTGTGAGTGTGGAGTGTGAGTGCGGAGTGTGGAGTGCGAGTGCGGAGTGTGAGTGCGGAGTGTGAGTGCGGAGTGTGAGTGTGAGTGCGAGTGTGGAGTGTGGAGTGCGAGTGTGGAGTGCGGAGTGTGAGTGCGGAGTGTGAGTGCGGAGTGTGAGTGCGGAGTGCGAGTGTGGAGTGCGAGTGTGGAGTGCGAGTGTGGAGTGCGGAGTGTGGAGTGTGGAGTGCGGAGTGTGAGTGCGGAGTGTGAGTGCGAGTGCGAGTGTGGAGTGCGGAGTGTGAGTGTGGAGTGCGAGTGTGGAGTGTGGAGTGTGAGTGTGGAGTGCGAGTGTGGAGTGTGGAGTGTGAGTGTGGAGTGCGAGTGTGGAGTGCGAGTGTGGAGTGCGAGTGTGGAGTGCGAGTGTGGAGTGCGAGTGCGGAGTGTGAGTGCGGAGTGTGGAGTGCGAGTGTGGAGTGCGAGTGTGGAGTGTGGAGTGTGGAGTGTGGAGTGTGGAGTGTGGAGTGTGGAGTGCGAGTGTGGAGTGTGGAGTGTGGAGTGCGAGTGTGGAGTGCGGAGTGTGGAGTGTGAGTGCGGAGTGTGAGTGTGAGTGTGGAGTGTGAGTGTGGAGTGTGAGTGTGGAGTGTGAGTGTGGAGTGCGGGGGGAGAGTGTGGAGTGCGGAGTGTGGAGTGCGAGTGTGGAGTGTGGAGTGTGAGTGTGAGTGTGGAGTGCGAGTGTGGAGTGTGAGTGTGGAGTGTGAGTGCGGAGTGTGGAGTGCGGAGTGTGGAGTGCGAGTGTGGAGTGTGAGTGCGGAGTGCGAGTGTGGAGTGTGGAGTGTGGAGTGTGAGTGTGGAGTGTGGAGTGTGGAGTGTGGAGTGTGGAGTGTGGAGTGCGGAGTGTGGAGTGTGGAGTGTGGAGTGCGAGTGTGGAGTGTGGAGTGTGGAGTGTGGAGTGTGGAGTGTGGAGTGTGAGTGTGGAGTGTGGAGTGTGGAGTGTGGAGTGTGGAGTGTGAGTGTGGAGTGTGGAGTGCGGAGTGTGAGTGTGGAGTGTGGAGTGTGGAGTGTGGAGTGTGAGTGTGAGTGTGGAGTGTGGAGTGCGGAGTGTGGAGTGTGAGTGTGGAGTGTGGAGTGTGAGTGTGGAGTGTGAGTGTGGAGTGTGGAGTGTGGAGTGTGGAGTGTGGAGTGTGGAGTGTGGAGTGTGAGTGTGGAGTGTGGAGTGCGGAGTGCGGAGTGTGGAGTGTGGAGTGTGGAGTGCGGAGTGCGAGTGTGGAGTGTGGAGTGTGAGTGCGGAGTGTGGAGTGTGGAGTGTGGAGTGCGAGTGTGGAGTGTGAGTGTGGAGTGTGAGTGTGGAGTGTGGAGTGCGGAGTGTGAGTGCGGAGTGTGAGTGAGTGGAGTGTGGAGTGCGAGTGCGAGTGCGGAGTTTCGAGTGCGGAGTGTGAGTGTGGAGTGTGAGTGCGGAGTGTGGAGTGTGAGTGCGGAGTGTGAGTGCGGAGTGTGGAGTGCGAGTGTGGAGTGTGAGTGTGGAGTGTGGAGTGTGAGTGTGAGTGTGGAGTGTGAGTGCGGAGTGTGGAGTGTGAGTGTGGAGTGTGAGTGCGGAGTGTGGAGTGTGGAGTGTGAGTGCGGAGTGTGTGAGTGTGGAGTGTGGAGTGTGGAGTGTGAGTGCGAGTGTGGAGTGTGAGTGCGGAGTGTGGAGTGTGAGTGTGGAGTGTGAGTGTGGAGTGTGAGTGCGGAGTGTGAGTGTGGAGTGTGAGTGTGGAGTGCGGAGTGTGAGTGTGGAGTGTGAGTGTGGAGTGTGAGTGTGGAGTGTGAGTGCGGAGTGTGGAGTGTGAGTGTGGAGTGTGAGTGTGGAGTGTAGAGTGCAGAGTGTGAGTGTGGAGTGCGAGTGTGGAGTGTGAGTGTGGAGTGTGAGTGTGGAGTGTGAGTGTGGAGTGTGAGTGCGGAGTGCGAGTGTGGAGTGTGAGTGTGGAGTGTGAGTGTGGAGTGTGAGTGTGGAGTGTGAGTGCGAGTGTGGAGTGCGGAGTGTGAGTGTGGAGTGTGGAGTGCGGAGTGTGAGTGTGGAGTGTGGAGTGCGAGTGTGGAGTGTGGAGTGTGAGTGTGGAGTGTGAGTGCGAGTGTGGAGTGTGGAGTGTGGAGTGTGGAGTGTGAGTGAGTGTGGAGTGTGGAGTGTGGAGTGTGAGTGCGGAGTGCGGAGTGTGGAGTGTGGAGTGTGGAGTGTGGAGTGTGAGTGTGGAGTGTGGAGTGTGGAGTGTGAGTGCGGAGTGCGAGTGTGGAGTGTGGAGTGTGGAGTGTGAGTGTGGAGTGTGAGTGTGGAGTGTGGAGTGTGGAGTGTGGAGTGTGGAGTGTGGAGTGTGGAGTGTGGAGTGTGAGTGCGGAGTGTGGAGTGTGAGTGCGGAGTGCGGAGTGCGAGTGTGGAGTGTGGAGTGCGAGTGTGGAGTGTGAGTGTGGAGTGTGAGTGCGGTGTGGAGTGCGGAGTGTGGAGTGTGGAGTGTGGAGTGTGGAGTGTGGAGTGTGGAGTGTGAGTGTGGAGTGTGAGTGTGGAGTGTGGAGTGCGGAGTGTGGAGTGCGGAGTGTGAGTGCGAGTGTGGAGTGTGGAGTGTGGAGTGTGGAGTGTGGAGTGTGGAGTGTGGAGTGTGGAGTGCGAGTGTGGAGTGTGAGTGTGGAGTGTGGAGTGTGGAGTGTGAGTGTGGAGTGTGGAGTGCGGAGTGTGAGTGTGTGAGTGTGGAGTGTGGAGTGTGGAGTGTGAGTGCGGAGTGTGGAGTGCGGAGTGTGGAGTGTGAGTGCGGAGTGTGGAGTGTGAGTGTGAGTGTGGAGTGTGGAGTGTGGAGTGTGGAGTGTGGAGTGTGGAGTGTGAGTGTGGAGTGTGAGTGTGGAGTGTGGAGTGTGGAGTGTGGAGTGTGGAGTGTGGAGTGTGGAGTGTGAGTGTGGAGTGTGGAGTGTGGAGTGTGGAGTGTGGAGTGTGAGTGTGAGTGCGAGTGTGGAGTGTGGAGTGTGGAGTGTGAGTGTGGAGTGTGAGTGTGGAGTGTGGAGTGTGGAGTGTGAGTGCGGAGTGTGGAGTGTGAGTGTGGAGTGTGGAGTGTGAGTGTGGAGTGTGGAGTGTGAGTGTGAGTGTGGAGTGTGGAGTGCGGAGTGTGGAGTGTGAGTGTGGAGTGTGGAGTGTGGAGTGTGGAGTGTGAGAGTGTGGAGTGCGGAGTGTGAGTGTGGAGTGTGAGTGTGGAGTGTGAGTGTGGAGTGCGAGTGTGAGTGTGGAGTGTGGAGTGTGGAGTGTGGAGTGTGGAGTGTGGAGTGCGGAGTGTGGAGTGTGGAGTGTGAGTGTGGAGTGTGGAGTGTGGAGTGTGGAGTGTGGAGTGTGGAGTGTGAGTGTGGAGTGTGGAGTGTGGAGTGTGAGTGTGGAGTGTGGAGTGTGGAGTGCGAGTGTGGAGTGTGGAGTGTGGAGTGTGGAGTGTGGAGTGTGGAGTGTGAGTGTGGAGTGTGAGTGTGGAGTGTGAGTGTGGAGTGTGGAGTGCGGAGTGTGGAGTGTGGAGTGTGGAGTGTGGAGTGTGGAGTGTGAGTGTGGAGTGTGGAGTGCGGAGTGTGAGTGTGGAGTGTGGAGTGTGGAGTGTGGAGTGTGGAGTGTGGAGTGTGGAGTGTGGAGTGTGGAGTGTGGAGTGTGGAGTGTGAGTGTGAGTGTGGAGTGTGGAGTGCGAGTGTGAGTGTGGAGTGTGGAGTGTGGAGTGTGAGTGTGGAGTGTGGAGTGTGGAGTGTGGAGTGTGGAGTGTGGAGTGTGGAGTGTGGAGTGTGAGTGTGGAGTGTGAGTGTGGAGTGTGGAGTGTGGAGTGTGGAGTGTGAGTGTGGAGTGTGGAGTGTGGAGTGTGGAGTGTGGAGTGTGAGTGTGGAGTGTGGAGTGTGGAGTGTGGAGTGTGGAGTGTGGAGTGTGAGTGTGGAGTGTGGAGTGTGGAGTGTGGAGTGTGGAGTGTGGAGTGTGGAGTGTGGAGTGTGAGTGTGGAGTGTGGAGTGTGGAGTGTGGAGTGTGAGTGTGGAGTGTGGAGTGTGGAGTGTGAGTGTGGAGTGCGGAGTGTGGAGTGTGGAGTGTGGAGTGTGGAGTGTGGAGTGTGGAGTGTGGAGTGTGGAGTGTGGAGTGTGGAGTGTGGAGTGTGGAGTGTGGAGTGTGGAGTGTGAGTGTGGAGTGTGAGTGTGGAGTGTGGAGTGTGGAGTGTGGAGTGTGAGTGTGGAGTGTGGAGTGAGTGTGGAGTGTGGAGTGTGAGTGTGGAGTGTGGAGTGTGGAGTGTGAGTGTGAGTGTGGAGTGTGGAGTGTGAGTGTGGAGTGTGGAGTGTGGAGTGTGGAGTGTGGAGTGTGAGTGTGGAGTGTGAGTGTGGAGTGTGGAGTGTGGAGTGTGGAGTGTGGAGTGTGAGTGTGGAGTGTGAGTGTGGAGTGTGAGTGTGGAGTGTGGAGTGTGGAGTGTGGAGTGTGGAGTGCGAGTGTGAGTGTGGAGTGTGAGTGTGGAGTGTGGAGTGTGGAGTGTGAGTGTGGAGTGTGGAGTGTGGAGTGTGGAGTGTGAGTGTGGAGTGTGAGTGTGGAGTGTGGAGTGTGAGTGTGGAGTGTGGAGTGTGAGTGTGGAGTGTGGAGTGTGGAGTGTGGAGTGTGGAGTGTGGAGTGTGGAGTGTGAGTGTGGAGTGTGGAGTGTGGAGTGTGGAGTGTGGAGTGTGGAGTGTGAGTGTGGAGTGTGGAGTGTGAGTGTGGTGTGGAGTGTGGAGTGTGGAGTGTGGAGTGTGAGTGTGAGTGTGGAGTGTGGAGTGTGGAGTGTGAGTGTGGAGTGTGAGTGTGAGTGTGGAGTGTGGAGTGTGGAGTGTGAGTGTGGAGTGTGGAGTGTGGAGTGTGGAGTGTGAGTGTGGAGTGAGTGGAGTGTGGAGTGTGGAGTGTGGAGTGTGAGTGCGGAGTGTGGAGTGTGGAGTGTGAGTGTGGAGTGTGAGTGTGGAGTGTGAGTGTGGAGTGTGAGTGTGGAGTGTGGAGTGTGGAGTGTGGAGTGTGGAGTGCGGAGTGTGGAGTGTGGAGTGTGGAGTGTGAGTGTGGAGTGTGAGTGTGGAGTGTGGAGTGTGAGTGTGAGTGTGGAGTGTGGAGTGTGAGTGTGGAGTGTGGAGTGTGGAGTGTGAGTGTGGAGTGTGAGTGTGGAGTGTGGAGTGTGAGTGTGAGTGTGGAGTGTGGAGTGTGGAGTGTGGAGTGTGAGTGTGGAGTGTGAGTGTGGAGTGTGGAGTGTGGAGTGTGGAGTGTGAGTGTGAGTGTGGAGTGTGGAGTGTGGAGTGTGGAGTGTGGAGTGTGGAGTGTGGAGTGTGGAGTGTGGAGTGTGGAGTGTGAGTGTGGAGTGTGAGTGTGGAGTGTGGAGTGTGGAGTGTGAGTGTGGAGTGTGAGTGTGGAGTGTGGAGTGTGGAGTGTGAGTGTGTGAGTGTGAGTGTGGAGTGTGGAGTGTGGAGTGCGAGTGTGAGTGTGGAGTGTGGAGTGTGGAGTGTGGAGTGTGGAGTGTGGAGTGTGAGTGTGGAGTGTGGAGTGTGAGTGTGGAGTGTGGAGTGTGGAGTGTGAGTGTGGAGTGTGGAGTGTGGAGTGTGGAGTGTGGAGTGTGGAGTGTGGAGTGTGAGTGTGGAGTGTGGAGTGTGGAGTGTGAGTGTGGAGTGTGAGTGTGGAGTGTGAGTGTGGAGTGTGAGTGTGGAGTGTGGAGTGTGGAGTGTGAGTGTGGAGTGTGGAGTGTGAGTGTGGAGTGTGGAGTGTGGAGTGTGGAGTGTGGAGTGTGAGTGTGGAGTGTGGAGTGTGGAGTGTGGAGTGTGAGTGTGAGTGTGGAGTGTGGAGTGTGGAGTGTGGAGTGTGGAGTGTGAGTGTGGAGTGTGGAGTGTGAGTGTGAGTGTGAGTGTGGAGTGCGAGTGTGGAGTGTGAGTGTGGAGTGTGGAGTGTGGAGTGTGGAGTGTGGAGTGTGGAGTGTGGAGTGTGGAGTGTGAGTGTGGAGTGTGGAGTGTGGAGTGTGGAGTGTGGAGTGTGGAGTGTGGAGTGTGGAGTGTGGAGTGTGGAGTGTGGAGTGTGGAGTGTGAGTGTGGAGTGTGGAGTGTGGAGTGTGGAGTGTGAGTGTGGAGTGTGGAGTGTGGAGTGTGGAGTGTGGAGTGTGGAGTGTGAGTGTGGAGTGTGAGTGTGGAGTGTGGAGTGTGGAGTGTGGAGTGTGGAGTGTGGAGTGTGGAGTGTGAGTGTGGAGTGTGGAGTGTGGAGTGTGGAGTGTGGAGTGTGGAGTGTGGAGTGTGGAGTGTGGAGTGTGAGTGTGGAGTGTGAGTGTGGAGTGTGGAGTGTGGAGTGTGGAGTGTGGAGTGTGGAGTGTGGAGTGTGGAGTGTGGAGTGTGGAGTGTGAGTGTGAGTGTGGAGTGTGGAGTGTGGAGTGTGAGTGTGAGTGTGGAGTGTGGAGTGTGGAGTGTGGAGTGTGGAGTGTGAGTGTGGAGTGTGAGTGTGGAGTGTGGAGTGTGGAGTGTGGAGTGTGGAGTGTGAGTGTGGAGTGTGGAGTGTGGAGTGTGGAGTGTGGAGTGTGGAGTGTGGAGTGTGGAGTGTGGAGTGTGGAGTGTGGAGTGTGGAGTGTGGAGTGTGGAGTGTGAGTGTGGAGTGTGGAGTGTGAGTGTGGAGTGTGGAGTGTGGAGTGTGGAGTGTGGAGTGTGGAGTGTGAGTGTGGAGTGTGGAGTGTGGAGTGTGGAGTGTGAGTGTGGAGTGTGGAGTGTGGAGTGTGGAGTGTGAGTGTGGAGTGTGGAGTGTGGAGTGTGAGTGTGGAGTGTGGAGTGTGGAGTGTGGAGTGTGGAGTGTGGAGTGTGGAGTGTGGAGTGCGAGTGTGGAGTGTGGAGTGTGGAGTGTGGAGTGTGGAGTGTGAGTGTGGAGTGTGGAGTGTGGAGTGTGAGTGTGGAGTGTGGAGTGTGGAGTGTGGAGTGTGGAGTGTGAGTGTGTGAGTGTGGAGTGTGGAGTGTGGAGTGTGGAGTGTGGAGTGTGGAGTGTGGAGTGTGGAGTGTGAGTGTGGAGTGTGGAGTGTGGAGTGTGGAGTGTGAGTGTGGAGTGTGGAGTGTGGAGTGTGGAGTGTGGAGTGTGGAGTGTGAGTGTGGAGTGTGAGTGTGGAGTGTGGAGTGTGGAGTGTGGAGTGTGGAGTGTGGAGTGTGGAGTGTGAGTGTGGAGTGTGGAGTGTGGAGTGTGGAGTGTGGAGTGTGGAGTGTGGAGTGTGGAGTGTGGAGTGCGAGTGTGGAGTGTGGAGTGTGGAGTGTGAGTGTGGAGTGTGAGTGTGGAGTGTGGAGTGTGAGTGCGGAGTGTGGAGTGTGAGTGCGGAGTGTGAGTGTGGAGTGTGAGTGTGGAGTGTGGAGTGTGGAGTGTGGAGTGTGGAGTGTGGAGTGTGGAGTGTGGAGTGTGGAGTGTGAGTGTGGAGTGCGGAGTGTGGAGTGCGGAGTGCGGAGTGTGAGTGTGGAGTGTGGAGTGTGAGTGTGGAGTGTGAGTGTGGAGTGTGGAGTGTGGAGTGTGGAGTGCGAGTGTGGAGTGTGAGTGTGGAGTGTGAGTGTGGAGTGTGGAGTGTGGAGTGTGAGTGTGGAGTGTGGAGTGTGGAGTGTGGAGTGTGAGTGTGGAGTGTGGAGTGTGGAGTGTGGAGTGTGGAGTGTGGAGTGTGGAGTGTGAGTGTGGAGTGTGGAGTGTGGAGTGTGAGTGTGGAGTGTGAGTGTGGAGTGTGGAGTGTGGAGTGTGGAGTGTGGAGTGTGGAGTGTGGAGTGTGGAGTGTGAGTGTGGAGTGTGGAGTGTGAGTGTGGAGTGTGGAGTGTGGAGTGTGAGTGTGGAGTGTGGAGTGTGGAGTGTGAGTGTGAGTGTGGAGTGTGGAGTGTGGAGTGTGGAGTGTGGAGTGTGGAGTGTGGAGTGTGGAGTGTGGAGTGTGGAGTGTGGAGTGTGGAGTGTGGAGTGTGAGTGTGGAGTGTGAGTGTGGAGTGTGGAGTGTGGAGTGTGGAGTGTGGAGTGTGGAGTGTGGAGTGTGGAGTGTGGAGTGTGGAGTGTGGAGTGTGGAGTGTGGAGTGTGGAGTGTGGAGTGTGGAGTGTGGAGTGTGGAGTGTGGAGTGTGGAGTGTGAGTGTGGAGTGTGGAGTGTGGAGTGTGAGTGTGGAGTGTGGAGTGTGGAGTGTGGAGTGTGGAGTGCAGTGTGGAGTGTGTGGAGTGTGAGTGTGGAGTGTGGAGTGTGGAGTGTGGAGTGTGGAGTGTGAGTGTGGAGTGTGGAGTGTGGAGTGTGGAGTGTGGAGTGCGAGTGAGTGTGGAGTGTGGAGTGTGAGAGTGTGAGTGTGGAGTGTGGAGTGTGGAGTGTGGAGTGCAGTGTGAGTGTGGAGTGCGGAGTGTGGAGTGTGAGTGTGGAGTGTGGAGTGTGGAGTGTGGAGTGTGAGTGTGAGTGTGGAGTGTGGAGTGTGAGTGTGGAGTGTGAGTGTGGAGTGTGTGAGTGTGGAGTGTGAGTGTGGAGTGTGGAGTGCGAGTGTGGAGTGTGGAGTGTGGAGTGTGAGTGTGGGAGTGTGGAGTGTGAGTGTGGAGTGTGGAGTGTGGAGTGCGAGTGTGGAGTGTGGAGTGTGAGTGTGGAGTGTGGAGTGTGAGTGTGGAGTGTGGAGTGTGGAGTGTGAGTGTGGAGTGTGGAGTGTGGAGTGTGGAGTGTGAGTGTGGAGTGTGGAGTGTGGAGTGTGGAGTGCAGGTGTGGAGTGTGGAGTGT
>CM060291.1:7376311-7442212 GCA_030684275.1 Acipenser oxyrinchus oxyrinchus | reverse complement strand
GAGTGTGGAGTGTGAGTGTGGAGTGTGGAGTGCGGAGTGTGGAGTGTGGAGTGTGGAGTGTGGAGTGTGGAGTGTGGAGTGTGGAGTGTGGAGTGTGGAGTGTGGAGTGTGGAGTGTGGAGTGTGGAGTGTGGAGTGTGTGGAGTGTGGAGTGTGGAGTGTGGAGTGTGGAGTGTGGAGTGTGGAGTGTGGAGTGTGGAGTGTGGAGTGTGGAGTGTGGAGTGTGGGTGTGGAGTGTGGAGTGTGGAGTGTGGAGTGTGAGTGTGGAGTGTGGAGTGTGGAGTGTGAGTGTGGAGTGCGAGTGTGAGTGTGGAGTGTGGAGTGTGGAGTGTGGAGTGTGGAGTGTGGAGTGTGGAGTGTGGAGTGCGGAGTGTGGAGTGTGGAGTGTGGAGTGTGGAGTGTGGAGTGTGAGTGTGAGTGTGGAGTGTGGAGTGTGGAGTGTGGAGTGTGGAGTGTGAGTGTGGAGTGTGGAGTGTGGAGTGTGGAGTGTGGAGTGTGAGTGTGGAGTGTGGAGTGTGGAGTGTGGAGTGTGGAGTGTGAGTGTGAGTGCGGAGTGTGAGTGTGGAGTGTGGAGTGTGGAGTGTGGAGTGTGAGTGTGAGTGTGGAGTGTGGAGTGTGAGTGTGGAGTGTGGAGTGTGGAGTGTGGAGTGCGAGTGTGGAGTGTGAGTGTGGAGTGTGGAGTGTGGAGTGTGGTGTGAGTGTGGAGTGTGAGTGTGGAGTGTGGAGTGTGGAGTGTGAGTGTGGTGAGTGTGGAGTGTGGAGTGTGGAGTGTGAGTGTGGAGTGTGGAGTGTGGAGTGTGGAGTGTGAGTGTGGAGTGTGGAGTGCGGAGTGTGAGTGTGGAGTGTGGAGTGTGGAGTGTGGAGTGTGGAGTGTGAGTGTGGAGTGTGGAGTGTGGAGTGTGGAGTGTGGAGTGTGGAGTGCGGTGTGAGTGTGGAGTGTGGAGTGTGAGTGTGGAGTGTGAGTGTGGAGTGTGGAGTGCGAGTGTGGAGTGTGGAGTGTGGAGTGTGGAGTGTGGAGTGTGGAGTGTGAGTGTGGAGTGTGAGTGTGAGTGTGGAGTGTGGAGTGCGAGTGTGGAGTGTGGAGTGTGGAGTGTGGAGTGTGAGTGTGGAGTGTGAGTGTGGAGTGTGGAGTGTGAGTGTGGAGTGTGGAGTGTGGAGTGTGGAGTGTGGAGTGTGGAGTGTGAGTGTGGAGTGTGGAGTGTGGAGTGTGGAGTGTGGAGTGTGGAGTGTGGAGTGTGGAGTGTGGAGTGTGGAGTGTGGAGTGTGGAGTGTGAGTGTGGAGTGTGGAGTGTGGAGTGTGGAGTGTGAGTGTGGAGTGTGGAGTGTGGAGTGTGGAGTGTGGAGTGTGGAGTGTGGAGTGTGGAGTGTGAGTGTGGAGTGTGGAGTGTGAGTGTGGAGTGTGGAGTGTGGAGTGTGGAGTGTGAGTGTGGAGTGTGAGTGTGAGTGTGGAGTGCGAGTGTGGAGTGTGTGAGTGTGGAGTGTGAGGTGTGGAGTGTGGAGTGTGGAGTGTGAGTGTGAGTGTGGAGTGTGAGTGTGAGTGTGGAGTGTGGAGTGTGAGTGTGAGTGTGGAGTGTGGAGTGTGGAGTGTGGAGTGTGAGTGTGGAGTGTGGAGTGTGGAGTGTGGAGTGCGAGTGTGAGTGTGGAGTGTGGAGTGTGGAGTGTGGAGTGCGAGTGTGGAGTGTGGAGTGTGGAGTGTGGAGTGTGGAGTGTGGAGTGTGAGTGTGGAGTGTGGAGTGTGGAGTGTGGAGTGTGGAGTGTGAGTGTGGAGTGTGGAGTGTGGAGTGTGAGTGTGGAGTGTGAGTGTGGAGTGTGGAGTGTGGAGTGTGGAGTGTGAGTGTGGAGTGTGAGTGTGGAGTGTGGAGTGTGGAGTGTGAGTGTGGAGTGTGGAGTGTGAGTGTGGAGTGTGAGTGAGTGTGGAGTGTGGAGTGTGGAGTGTGGAGTGTGGAGTGCGAGTGTGGAGTGTGGAGTGTGGAGTGTGGAGTGTGGAGTGTGGAGTGTGAGTGTGGAGTGCGGAGTGTGGAGTGTGGAGTGTGGAGTGTGGAGTGTGGAGTGTGTGTGAGTGTGGAGTGTGGAGTGTGGAGTGTGGAGTGTGGAGTGTGGAGTGTGGAGTGTGGAGTGTGGAGTGTGGAGTGTGGAGTGTGAGTGTGGAGTGAGTGTGAGTGTGAGTGTGGAGTGTGGAGTGTGAGTGTGGAGTGTGGAGTGTGGAGTGTGAGTGTGGAGTGTGAGTGTGGAGTGTGGAGTGCGAGTGTGGAGTGTGGAGTGTGGAGTGTGGAGTGTGGAGTGTGAGTGTGGAGTGTGGAGTGTGGAGTGTGAGTGTGGAGTGTGGAGTGTGGAGTGTGGAGTGCGAGTGTGGAGTGTGGAGTGTGGAGTGTGGAGTGTGGAGTGTGGAGTGTGGAGTGTGGAGTGTGGAGTGTGGAGTGTGAGTGTGGAGTGTGAGTGTGGAGTGTGAGTGTGGAGTGTGAGTGTGGAGTGTGGAGTGCGGAGTGTGGAGTGTGGAGTGTGGAGTGTGAGTGTGGAGTGTGGAGTGTGGAGTGTGGAGTGTGGAGTGTGGAGTGTGGAGTGTGGAGTGTGAGTGTGGAGTGTGAGTGTGGAGTGTGGAGTGTGGAGTGTGGAGTGTGGAGTGTGAGTGTGGAGTGTGGAGTGTGGAGTGTGAGTGTGGAGTGTGGAGTGTGGAGTGTGGAGTGTGAGTGTGGAGTGTGGAGTGTGGAGTGTGGAGTGTGGAGTGTGAGTGTGGAGTGTGAGTGCGGAGTGCGGAGTGCGAGTGTGGAGTGTGAGTGTGGAGTGTGAGTGCGGAGTGTGGAGTGCGGAGTGTGGAGTGTGGAGTGTGGAGTGTGGAGTGTGGAGTGTGGAGTGTGGAGTGTGAGTGTGGAGTGTGGAGTGTGAGTGTGGAGTGTGGAGTGTGGAGTGTGGAGTGTGGAGTGTGGAGTGTGGAGTGTGGAGTGTGAGTGTGGAGTGTGAGTGTGGAGTGTGAGTGTGAGTGTGGAGTGTGGAGTGTGGAGTGTGGAGTGTGGAGTGTGAGTGTGGAGTGTGGAGTGTGGAGTGTGGAGTGTGAGTGTGTGGAGTGTGGAGTGTGGAGTGTGGAGTGTGGAGTGTGAGTGTGGAGTGTGGAGTGTGGAGTGTGGAGTGTGGAGTGTGGAGTGTGGAGTGTGGAGTGTGAGTGTGGAGTGTGGAGTGTGAGTGTGGAGTGTGGAGTGTGGAGTGTGGAGTGTGGAGTGTGAGTGTGGAGTGTGGAGTGTGAGTGTGGAGTGTGAGTGTGAGTGTGGAGTGTGGAGTGTGGAGTGTGGAGTGTGAGTGTGGAGTGTGGAGTGTGGAGTGTGAGTGTGGAGTGTGGAGTGTGGAGTGTGGAGTGTGGAGTGTGGAGTGTGAGTGTGGAGTGTGAGTGTGGAGTGTGGAGTGTGGAGTGTGAGTGTGGAGTGTGGAGTGTGGAGTGTGGAGTGTGAGTGTGGAGTGTGGAGTGTGGAGTGTGGAGTGTGAGTGTGGAGTGTGGAGTGTGGAGTGTGAGTGTGGAGTGTGGAGTGTGGAGTGTGGAGTGTGGAGTGTGGAGTGTGAGTGTGGAGTGTGGAGTGTGGAGTGTGAGTGTGGAGTGTGAGTGTGGAGTGTGAGTGTGGAGTGTGAGTGTGGAGTGTGGAGTGTGGAGTGTGGAGTGTGAGTGTGGAGTGTGGAGTGTGAGTGTGGAGTGTGGAGTGTGGAGTGTGGAGTGTGGAGTGTGGAGTGTGAGTGTGAGTGTGGAGTGTGGAGTGTGGAGTGTGGAGTGTGAGTGTGTGAGTGTGGAGTGTGGAGTGTGGAGTGTGAGTGTGAGTGTGGAGTGTGGAGTGTGAGTGTGAGTGTGGAGTGTGAGTGTGGAGTGTGGAGTGTGGAGTGTGAGTGTGGAGTGTGGAGTGTGGAGTGTGGAGTGTGGAGTGTGGAGTGTGAGTGTGGAGTGTGGAGTGTGAGTGTGAGTGTGGAGTGTGGAGTGTGGAGTGTGGAGTGTGAGTGCGAGTGTGAGTGTGAGTGTGGAGTGTGGAGTGTGGAGTGTGAGTGTGGAGTGTGAGTGTGGAGTGTGGAGTGTGGAGTGTGAGTGTGGAGTGTGAGTGTGGAGTGTGGAGTGTGGAGTGTGGAGTGTGGAGTGTGGAGTGTGGAGTGTGGAGTGTGAGTGCGGAGTGTGGAGTGTGAGTGTGGAGTGTGGAGTGTGGAGTGTGGAGTGTGGAGTGTGGAGTGTGAGTGTGGAGTGTGGAGTGTGGAGTGTGGAGTGTGAGTGTGGAGTGTGGAGTGTGGAGTGTGAGTGTGGAGTGTGAGTGTGGAGTGTGGAGTGTGGAGTGTGAGTGTGGAGTGTGGAGTGTGGAGTGTGGAGTGTGGAGTGTGGAGTGTGGAGTGTGAGTGTGGAGTGTGAGTGTGGAGTGTGGAGTGTGGAGTGTGGAGTGTGGAGTGTGGAGTGTGGAGTGTGAGTGTGGAGTGTGGAGTGTGAGTGTGAGTGTGTGGAGTGTGGAGTGTGGAGTGTGGAGTGTGGAGTGTGAGTGTGGAGTGTGGAGTGTGGAGTGTGGAGTGTGAGTGTGGAGTGTGAGTGTGGAGTGTGGAGTGTGGAGTGTGAGTGTGGAGTGTGAGTGTGGAGTGTGAGGTGTGGAGTGTGGAGTGTGGAGTGTGGAGTGCGAGTGTGTGAGTGTGGAGTGTGGAGTGTGGAGTGTGGAGTGTGAGTGTGAGGTGTGGAGTGTGGAGTGTGGAGTGTGGAGTGTGGAGTGCGAGTGTGGAGTGTGAGTGTGGAGTGTGGAGTGTGGAGTGTGGAGTGTGGAGTGTGGAGTGTGGAGTGTGGAGTGTGGAGTGTGGAGTGTGAGTGTGGAGTGTGGAGTGTGGAGTGTGGAGTGTGGAGTGTGGAGTGTGGAGTGTGGAGTGTGGAGTGTGAGTGTGGAGTGTGGAGTGTGTGAGTGTGGAGTGTGGAGTGTGAGTGTGAGTGTGAGTGTGAGTGTGGAGTGTGAGTGTGGAGTGTGAGTGTGGAGTGTGGAGTGTGGAGTGTGAGTGTGGAGTGTGGAGTGTGAGTGTGGAGTGTGGAGTGTGGAGTGTGAGTGTGGAGTGTGGAGTGTGGAGTGTGAGTGTGGAGTGTGAGTGTGGAGTGTGGAGTGAGTGTGGAGTGTGGAGTGTGGAGTGTGGAGTGTGGAGTGTGGAGTGTGAGTGTGAAGTGTGGAGTGCGGAGTGTGAGTGTGGAGTGCGAGTGTGGAGTGTGGAGTGTGGAGTGTGAGTGGAGTGTGGAGTGTGGAGTGCGAGTGTGGAGTGCGAGTGTGGAGTGTGGAGTGTGGAGTGTGAGTGTGGAGTGTGAGTGTGGAGTGTGGAGTGTGAGTGTGGAGTGTAGAGTGTGGAGTGTGAGTGTGGAGTGTGAGTGTGGAGTGTGAGTGTGGAGTGTGGAGTGTGGAGTGTGGAGTGCGAGTGTGGAGTGTGGAGTGTGGAGTGTGGTGTGAGTGTGAGTGTGAGTGTGAGTGTGGAGTGTGGAGTGTGAGTGTGGAGTGTGAGTGTGGAGTGTGGAGTGTGGAGTGTGAGTGCGAGTGCGAGTGTGGAGTGTGGAGTGTGAGTGTGGAGTGTGGAGTGTGGAGTGCGGAGTGTGAGTGTGGAGTGTGGAGTGTGGAGTGTGGAGTGTGGAGTGTGGAGTGTGGAGTGTGGAGTGTGGAGTGTGGAGTGTGGAGTGTGAGTGTGGAGTGTGGAGTGTGGAGTGTGGAGTGTGAGTGTGGAGTGCGAGTGTGGAGTGTGAGTGTGGAGTGTGGAGTGTGGAGTGTGGAGTGTGGAGTGTGAGTGAGTGTGAGTGTGGAGTGTGGAGTGTGGAGTGTGGAGTGTGGAGTGTGGAGTGTGGAGTGTGGAGTGTGAGTGTGGAGTGTGGAGTGTGGAGTGTGGAGTGTGGAGTGTGGAGTGTGGAGTGTGGAGTGTGAGTGTGGAGTGTGAGTGTGGAGTGCGAGTGTGGAGTGTGAGTGTGGAGTGTGAGTGTGGAGTGTGAGTGTGGAGTGAGTGTGGAGTGTGGAGTGTGAGTGTGGAGTGTGGAGTGTGGAGTGTGGAGTGTGGAGTGTGGAGTGTGGAGTGTGGAGTGTGGAGTGTGGAGTGTGGAGTGTGAGTGTGAGTGTGGAGTGTGGAGTGTGGAGTGTGAGTGTGTGGAGTGTGAGTGTGGAGTGTGGAGTGTGGAGTGTGGAGTGTGGAGTGTGGAGTGTGGAGTGTGGAGTGTGAGTGTGGAGTGTGGAGTGTGGAGTGTGGAGTGTGGAGTGTGAGTGTGGAGTGTGGAGTGTGGAGTGTGAGTGTGGAGTGTGGAGTGTGGAGTGTGGAGTGTGGAGTGTGAGTGTGGAGTGTGAGTGTGGAGTGTGAGTGTGGAGTGTGGAGTGTGGAGTGTGGAGTGTGGAGTGTGGAGTGTGGAGTGTGAGTGTGGAGTGTGGAGTGTGGAGTGTGGAGTGTGGAGTGTGAGTGTGGAGTGTGAGTGTGGAGTGTGAGTGTGAGTGCGGAGTGTGGAGTGTGAGTGTGGAGTGGGAGTGCGGAGTGTGGAGTGTGAAGTGTGGAGTGCGGAGTGTGAGTGTGGAGTGTGGAGTGTGGAGTGTGAGTGTGGAGTGTGAGTGTGGAGTGTGAGTGTGGAGTGTGGAGTGCGGAGTGCGAGTGTGGAGTGTGAGTGCGGAGTGCGGAGTGCGGAGTGCGAGTGTGGAGTGCAAGTGTGGAGTGTGAGTGTGGAGTGCGGAGTGCGAGTGCGGAATGTGAGTGTGGAGTGCGAATGGACATCCTCTTGTTTGTAAACTTTCTGAGACTCTTATGTTTCTTAAATGAACAAACATTGCCACATTGCCAAAACATTGGGCCCCTTAGCTGCTTGGTAATAATTTAGTAAAGCAAATAAAAATAAAAAATAAAAAAGTTGTCACCTCGTCTCTGACTTGGTTTCTCAGTTGAATCGCTTTATGTTTGAGTTGGTCTTCCTGGCTGTTGTCCTTTGCTTGTATGACAGCGTGGTACAGACAGTTCTGCTTCTCTGACTTCACTGGAATGACTGTGCCGTCTGGTTGGATAATGTCAAAATGGCCAGTGAAAGGATCTCCTGTTTCACAGATTCTTTCTTTAATCTTTGTAAGGAAGTCTTTTTCACTGATAATAAAAAAGAATGAGAGAAACTGAAATATATACGTCAACCGTACCTGTATCCAATTAAATATAGAAAGTTATGAAACGATGAATGAAGACATTTTTTAAGACACTTAGGGGTAGATACACTGGGCCAGTTGCAGTGCAAACATACCGCAAGTTGCAGTTTTTGGAACAACAATTCACACAGTATATGTTTTCTCTGCAGACAGCTTTAGTACATTTCATTATAATATCTAAAAACCATCATTTCCACCCCATTTTTCCGAATTCATGCAGGAACACCCATAATAACATATTCATGAGAGAGAGAGAGAGAGAGAGAGAGAGAGAGAGAGAGTGAGAGAGTGAGTGGTTAATACAGACACTATAGTGCATTGATGTACATATATATATTGTGAGATAGCAGGGAGGGGGTTAAAGCCTCCCTGAAGGAGAAAACATGTGAATATGCACGTTTGGTTTAGGTTAATTGTTTTGGTTTATTGTTTAATTGTTTTGCTTTTCTGTTAATCATTGTTTGTGAACTGTTTTATTGTTTAATTATCCCCTGCACCTGGGTGGTAATTGGAAATTGGGACCAGGTGCAGGGTATAAAAGATGAGCAGCCCGAATGCTCGGGGCTGCTGAGTAGAAGGAGGCAGATAGTGTGCTCTATCTCCAAGCAGTCTTACAAAAGTAAGTGCTGTGTTAAGCCTGGGTGGTTTTTGTGTGTGTCGGGCAGGCAAACGACGTAGCCGTCCTGCGAATTAGTCAGGGAATAACCTGTTTAGTTAGCGCTCCAAAACGGAGTTAGGTTTTTGTTTTGTGTTTGTTTTGTTTTGTGTTTATTAAAAAAATAGCGCAACCGCGCTTGAAAAATCCATTTCTGGTGTCTGGGTCAATTTTTAAAAGGGGCAAGAACCGTGAGTGGTGCCGGCCAGGTCACAATATATATATAGATAGATAGATAGATAGATAGATAGATAGATAGATAGATAGACAGATATAGATAGATATAGTTGTCATCAAAAGTTTACACACCCCAATGTATACACAAAAATATACTGTATATTGCCAACTTTCATGCCCCAGCACCAATACCTTTCATGTGTGTCTGCCGTTTTCGTCAGCCTTAATGTTATGTCTCCTGCAGAGCTGTTTTTCCCAGCGAATTTCAGCGAGTTCCCAGCGAGTTTGGTACCAGCCCAGGATGTTGCCAACAACGCCACCTGCAGCCTTGTTTAGGTCTTTATGGAAAGTCTTGGTCACTATGGAGGTCATATGGCCAGTGCAGGTGTTTAAGAACGCACTCAACAAGGTTTTTGAGATCATCTCTTGAAACTCTTTCTTAAGTTCCGCTACGTCTCGGAAACTGCGTCTGCCATCCTCCTTGCACTCTGCCCTCTCTTCTTTGGTGACTAGATTATCCTCAATGCTTTTAATGAAGTTGGGAACAAAGTTGGTGTCAATAATTGATCTGGTGGGAAAGGACTGGAACATCTGAACGAAGTGTGAGCTGTACTCGGTGATTATCCAACTTATTTTGATGACTTTTTGGACAGTCCCCGAGACTTTGGCTTTCTGCATGAGCTCCGTGGCACTGTCAAGCACTTCCGAAACCTCTTTTATGACCTCATTGAGCACAGTGTGATCGTTTATTAGATCAGACACATTAGAGTTGCAGGTGCTAATCAAGATGTCCGTCAGGTTCTTTTTGATGTCTTCGGGAATTTTGAAAGCATTGGGGTCTGTCTGCAATGCGGCTTTTGGAACGTATATAATTATCACCTGGGTCAGATACTGATCCAGAAGAGCGTTGTCTCGTATGGCCTTGGTGATGATATCTTCGAAGCATTGTTTTAGAATGTACTCAAAGGCTGCTTTCAACTCTTTATCGATGGCAATATTCAAGCTTGTGGTCACCGCTTTCATCCCAAATTCCTGAACTGCAAATTTCCCCGCTTCCTTGAAACTGCTGGTCAATGTTTTCCTTGACATAAAGTTCTTCCACGTGTCTTTGGAGAGGGACATGAGGGTCGTCTTTGCAGTTCC
Organism: Acipenser oxyrinchus oxyrinchus; assembly: GCA_030684275.1. Classification (NCBI taxonomy): domain Eukaryota; kingdom Metazoa; phylum Chordata; class Actinopteri; order Acipenseriformes; family Acipenseridae; genus Acipenser; species Acipenser oxyrinchus. The sequence goes on along the minus strand of CM060291.1, from coordinate 7,433,108 downwards.
CTTTAAAGATGTCAGCGTGCTTTTCCCTGTGCGGATGATATCATCGGCTACAGAGGACAGCGTTTTTGTGCCGGTCAGGAGATCTTTGCACATGGAAAGTGTTTTTCTGATGACACTGAACCCAGCTGTAACTAACGACATTCCAAGGCTGATGGATTTGGAAATGGCCCAATCTACCCAGTCAAATGTGCCTGTTATCATGCCTTTTATACCTTCAATCATATCTGAAACGCCTTCTGAAGTCAGCCCAAGGCCAACCTGGCTGGCTGTTCCGAACGACAAGGTGCAGACCAGAGCCCCTAAGAACACCTGGCATGCCCCGAGTAGGGCACAGATCAGAGCGTCAATGCAGAACTTTGGCTTGTCCTTGACCATGAAGACAATGCCCAGACCGTACTCGTAGAGCGCCATCAGCTCAGTTGTGGCAATGTGGTCTTTCTTATCCAGAAGAGTGTAAACGGCGGCCTCTTCGGTGATCGCCCCGTCCTTGAGTTCCTCCAGTTTTGTTTTGGCCTTGCTGATGTTTACTTTCCAAGAGTTGAACACACTCAACCTCGTCTCCATTTGCGACTGGAAATTGGTGCCCTCTGCGTGGTGGGGTGTAAAGTTTGTTGAGCAAGACATCCGGCAAGCTGCCATTGTATTTGTCGTTTCAGAGATGTGGACCTGAACAGCACTTTCTGCGTCACTCAGCAGCTCCATCGCCTCCTTCTTGTAGTCTCCTATCGCCATGTTGATTCTGATGTAGGCCTGGTTGTACTTGGAAACTGCTCTGAAGACTTGGTCAACATCTATTGCATTCTGCCAGTATAATATTGCACCATAATCATTTTTCTTCTTTCTAGCATGCAAGTCCATCCTTTTCACAACTTGCTTGATGTGATCATAGAAATTGCCACTTTCTCCTTGTAGGAGCTTATCCACAGTGTGCTGTAACATGAGCGAGAGCTCTGACTTCAGCTGATTGACATCCACATGCTCATCAATTTGTTTCTCATGCAAGGTAAGCCACAAGGCCCAGCATTCCTTCAAGGCATTGAGGGCAGGATGGTAGTCAAATTTCTTTCTGTACGTTTTACAGAATGACGGTATCTTGTTCGTTGCAGCAGGATCAAGTCTTTCCTCTTCAGTGTACATCAGTTTGAATGAGTTCAGGTGTGTGCAGAAGCAGGCGAAAAGCTCTTCCCTTGTTTTGATTTCCAAAAGCTCGTCGTTGACCATATTCGCAATACGATTGACCTCGTACTCCTCTCTCAGCTGTCTCATGATTTCAATTGGCTGGCCCTGGTAGGCTGGAGCCAGGTTTTCGCGGTTCAGAACCATCTGCACCATTCCTGGGTTGCCTTTGCGGGCTGTGCGGCCGAACACTTGCTTCTCCACACGCCGGCTGTTAGGAAAGTTGGTGAGGATTACACAGAGCCCTCCGCATTCATTGACCTTATCGTCCACTTTGATATCCATCCCTCTGCCTCCCAAATTGGTGGCGATGATGACGCTCCCTGCAGAGAACTTGTCCTTTTCAATGTTGTGTTTTTCGCTGATGGTGTACATCTTTATTTCACGTGTAGGGGAAGATTTGGAAGCGTTCATTCTCTTTTGAAGCTCTTCCGCAGTTTTCACGTCTTCACAAATGACTAAAGCAACTTGCCCTCTCAATGTAACCTTCCGGACACACTCACAAATCGTCTCTATCCATTGACTTTTTCCTCCCATCACTTGAACTGCCGGTAACTCAACCACCTTGTTGTGGCGATGAGCCGGCACCACATAGCTTTCAGTTTTATACTGATTACACAGAAAGGCAATGTCTGCGTGGCCTCCTAATGTTCCAGAGACACCAAATATGCCTTTACCCTTGAGGTATCTCTGAAAGTAATGGAAGTTGGACAAGTAATTTGTGACATTCGATAAGGGTGTAATGGCCAATTGGTGCTTCATCTCCAGAAACTGCTGCAGACCCTCTCCCCAGCGTTTGTTCTTCTCCAGTACACCGCTGGCCTTGAAATCCACTGGGATTATAGCATGGTAGTGATGTTTCTCAGAGTCCTGAGCTGACTTCACATCTTCAGACCCGAAATTGATCATGTACTCACGATTCTGTGTCATATAAATGGCTCTGAGACCATTCCCTACAAAAACAGGCAAGCGGTTCTCGATGTAATCCTTCAGGAAATAAGGGATGACTATGAAAGACTCTGACATTGAATCTTGCAGTGGAGGTATGTGGGAATCTGAGTATTTAATCCTGGACCTTAATACTGAAACTGTAGCTTCGATTATCAGTTCCTGAGAAACTATTTCACACGCGCATCCACCTGGTAAGTGGAGCATCTTAATTTTAACTTCTCCACTGTGTGACTTCTGTTCCCCAAACTGAACTGCTTTATTTTCCACAGCTAAGTAACACTCAAAGGAAACTGCTTTTTCCAGTGCCTCCTCAAACACTCTGAGCAGGTCGTGTTGTTCATCGACTCCGATTTTGTCCATGATGATCTGAAGAACTTTAAAGTTTTGGTCTTTAGATTCCTTTTGTGCTTCCATCTCAGCTGCCTCTACCTTGTCTATATCTTCCTGTGTGAAAAACCCCAACTGCAATCCAGGTTGTAGAATATCCAGGGATGTGAAATGCTCTGATGTATCTGAACCCATCACAGCCATTGCGGCGACTTTGTGAAAATGTTGAATCTTTGTTGCCCACTGGATCTCCCCAGTCTCTGCCATTTCTATGGGCTGATACATACAGATCATCGACCATATACAAGCCAGGACCTGTTCGGCATGTCTCAGCCCGCTCGCTTCGTGGGACAGAAACGTCACCTGGACTCCGTTGTCTAAAGTCATGTAATCCACTTCATCCACAATGACCAGATCGAATCCCCTCTCCCCGCGGGTTTGTGTCTTTTCAAACTCTTGCTTCAGGGCATTGGCCGCAAAATTCCCCACTGTCCCATAAACAATTTGCTTGGTGTACGCTTCTGTTATTAATGCCTCTCGTTGCCTGGAATCATTACTGGTGTTTAACTGTTTTGGAGGTACTACTGCGGAAGACACACCAAATATCTCATACAGCTTCTGCCACTCTTCTTGGTCCCGACGGGCAAGGACTGGGGAGCTGGTCACAACATCTACTCTCGTGCCTTGGATTGCCTGAATGGTAGCAAACATAGCTAAAATACAGGACTTCCCCTCCCCGGTCCCAATCTAAAGAAGACATCCATTGTCTTGGCTCATCTTTGAAAGGAGGAGCATCAGTAAAGACGCAAGCTGAGTCACTCGTGGGAAATAACCTTCGATTTTATTACCGTCTTTGAAGATGGTTGAACTGTCCTGGACTGCAATGGACAGCCCGATCAAGACTTGGATTAGGGTTTCAGGATCAGGATTGGCGAAGTCCAACGACTTTACCATTGCTATGCCATCGTTTCTCATCTGCTCATCAAGGTCAATAAAGGTATATTTTGGGAGTTCCTCCATCACTTTGCTTAATACCTCTTCAATAATTGAAATAGTTTTTTCCGGATAGCTGTTTGCCCGCATCTCATTCAGGATGGTGGCGAGGTCTTTGTCCTCTTCATCTGCAGTGCACATTTGTAAGAACTTGTCAGGATCTTCCTCTTTCATGGCAGAGATGACAGTGAGCAAGTCAAGTCTGTATGTCTGCGTCTTGTGAAGGACAGAAGCAGTTCGATCCTGAGGAACATGTACTGCGACGTGGATGAAGACTACTATTTCTAAGGGCATCCAGACTTTGCTGAACAGAATTTGAGCGAGGAGCTCCTTGCTTTCACTTGCCAGCTCAGAAAACATGTCCAGGACACTCAGCACCAGGTTTCCCGCTAACGTGGCGTTTCTTTGGTAAACTTGTACCAGGAGACCGAACAGAAAGCCATACTTCTCGTCGCAGTTTGTTTGGTCCTGCAGTTTGGTCACGATGTCTGAAGCCCCTTCCACTGTCAGCTGGACCACCGCTTCCAGAATGCAGAACTTCTCTGTCAAGGAAAGATGCTCATATCTGACGGCACTGTCAAAGGCAAACTGAGACCAAATTGATAACTGCCGCTCCCGACAGTACTGGGCCGTAAGCTCATTTTGTAGCATTTTCATCCGATCTTCAATATGTGAAGACTGTAGGCTCTGGTCTTCCTTAATGTCATATTTTGCCAAAAGCTTGTTGAACTCCTTCTCAATGTCTCCAAGCTGCAAAAGAAATGGAAGAAACATTTCAAGTGGTCAGTATACAACTCTGTAACATAGACACATCACAAACCACTGCTCGCAACGTGATCCATAAATATTAACCTGTGGTCATTTTTCCATTGCACTTCATGTATTGTACTTCTACACTGTGCACTGCACTTGATACTGTAATATGCTGTTTGATGTCATGTTAATTAAGATGTTCTCCTTGTTCAGTGCCCTCCCTAATTTACCCCCTGACACAGCTTGCCCAATAAATATCTGTGTATATTCTGAAACACAATCGCTTCCTCTATAAGACCCATGTGTGATATTTAATGAACAACTGTTATAAATAACACGTTATATAACAGTGTCATACAGTAGCCTCCAAATGTATTCATACTCTTGATAAAGTGTAACTAAAAGTTGATTTAGCAAGAAAATGCAGGTGTACACTCAGTATTGTTAGATACAAAAAAATAAAAAATAAAGAATTGTATGACTATCAATATTGATTGTATCAATAGCATATCTGTCAAAAGTAGTTACATATATTTCTAAATACATGATGTTCAGATGCATTCATACCCCGGCACCCTGTGTCAAGAAGCTCAAGCTTGGTTGCAAATGGACTTTCCAGCACAATAATGATCCGAAGCACACATCCAAGTATACGACCAACTGGTTAAGGGAGCACAAAATCAACGTTCCTGATTGGCCATCACAACCTCCGGACCTCAATCTAATAGAACATTTGTGGTATGAACTGAAAAAAACAGTCCACAAGAATATAAGAGCATAAGAAAGTGTTATGCCATTCAGCCCATCTTGCTCATTTGGTTGTTAGTAGCTTATTGATCCCAGAATCTCATCAAGCAGCTTCTTGAAGGATCCCAGGGTTTCAGCTTCAACATCATTACTGGGGAGTTGGTCCCAGACACTCACAATTCTCTGTGTAAAAAAGTGCCTCCTATTTTCTATTCTGAATGCCCCTTTATCTATCTCCATTTGTGACCCCTGGTCCTTGTTTCTTTTTTCAGATAGAAAAAGTCCCCTGGGTCGACATTATCAGAAGGAATGACAAGCGCAAGCCACGCAACCTAGAGGAGCTGGAGAGGTTCTGCATGGAGGAGTGGTCGAATATCCCTCCTGAGAAGTTGCTGAACCTATTAAAAGGCTACAGGAAGCACGCCTCCATGTTATCTAAGCCAAAGGAGGATTCACAAAATACTGATTGCCGGGGTATGAATACATCTGAACATCACTTCACAGAGCGTTTAAAAGGGACCAAAAACAAAGTACACAGAAAGAGTACTTGGAACTGCAAACACAAGTAAAAAAGGAAGTTAGAAAGGCAAAGAGAGAGATAGAAATCAATATTGCTAAGGGGGCTAAAATCAATTCCAAAATGTTTTTCCAATATTATAACAGCAAGAGAACATTCAAAGAGGAGGTTAAATGTCTAACAGACACAAATGGCAAAATCATAGATGAAGAAAAAAAAATAGCAAATATATTAAATGATTACTTTTCACAGGTTTTTACAAAGGAGGACACAGACAACATGCCCCATATGTCGACCTGTTCCTATCCAATTTTAAATAACTTTAGCATAACAGAGGCAGAAGTGCTAAAGGGACTAGGAGCTCTTAAAATAAACAAATCCCCTGGGCCGGATGAGATCCTCGCAATAGTACTCAAAGAAATGAAAGAAGTTCTTTACAAACCGCTAACCAAAATCATGCAACAGTCTATTGACACAGGGGTAGTACCGACAGACTGGAAAATAGCAAACGTAATACCGATCCACAAAAAGGGAGACAAAACCGAACCAGGTAACTACAGACCAATAAGCCTTACTTCTATTATATGTAAACTTATGGAAACTATAATAAGATCCAAAATGGAAAATTACCTATATGGTAACAATATCCTGGGAGACAGTCAGCATGGTTTTAGGAAAGGGAGATCATGTCTAACTACTCTACTTGACTTTTTTGAGGATGCAACATTGAAAATGGATAATTGCAAAGCATATGACATGGTTTATTTAGATTTCCAGAAAGCTTTTGACAAAGTCCCGCATAAAAGATTAATTCTCAAACTAAACGCAGTAGGGATTCAAGGAAATGCATGCACATGGATTAGGGAGTGGTTAACATGTAGAAAACAGAAAGTATTGATTAGGGGAGAAACCTCAAAATGGAGCGAGGTAACCAGTGGTGTACCACAGGGATCAGTATTAGGTCCTCTGCTATTCCTAATCTACATTAATGGTTTAGATTCTGGTATAGTAAGCAAACTTGTTAAATTTGCAGATGACACAAAAATAGGAGGAGTGGCAAACACTGTTGCAGAAGCAAAGATCATTCAAAATGACTTAGACAGCATTCAGAACTGGGCAGACACATGGCAAATGAAATTTAATAGAGAAAAGTGTAAAGTATTGCATGCAGGCAATAAAAATGTGCATTATAAATATCATATGGGAGATACTGAAATTGAAGAAGGAATCTATGAAAAAGACCTAGGAGTTTATGTTGACTCAAAAATGTCTTCATCTAGACAATGTGGGGAAGCTATAAAAAAGGCCAACAAGATGCTTGGATATATTGTGAGAAGTGTTGAATTTAAATCAAGGGAAGTAATGTTAAAACTTTACAATGCATTAGTAAGACCTCACCTAGAATATTGTGTTCAGTTCTGGTCACCTCGTTACAAAAAGGATATTGCTGCTCTAGAAAGAGTCCAAAGAATAGCAACCAGAATTATCCCGGGTTTAAAAGGCATGTCGTATGCAGACAGACTAAAAGAATTGAATCTATTCAGTCTTGAACAAAGAAGACTACGTGGCGATCTGATTCAAACATTCAAAATCCTAAAAGGTATAGACAATGTCAACCCAGGGAACTTTTTTGACCTGAAAAAAGAAACAAGGACCAGGGGTCACAAATGGAGATTACATAAAGGGGCATTCACAACAGAAAATAGGAGGCACTTTTTTACACAGAGAATTGTGAGGGTATGGAACCAACTCCCCAGTAATGTTGTTGAAGCTGAAACCCTGGGATTCTTCAAGAAGCTGCTTGATGAGATTCTGGGATCAATAAGCTACTAACAACCAAACAAGCAAGATGGGCTGAATGGCCTCCTCTCGTTTGTAAACTTTCTTATGTCTTAGTCAACAGCACTAAATTCCTCCTTATGCTGTTTTAAAGCGGAGGACCATACCCAAAGAGATAATGCTGTCTGTTGTCGGGTTGGATGGAGTCTGAACTTGTTTAAGACTAGTTGAAAGTTGTATGGGGGGAAGGCGGCGCAGAGATCTTACTTAAAAAAAGAAAAAACCATAATGCTGGTGTTGGATGCTTTTCGCTGACATTTGACTGAAAAGACAAGCTTGTGCAATAAACACCGACTTGGTGATTATACCAGGAGGAATGACTTCACAACTGCAAGTTTTAAAAGTTTCAAAAATAACCTGCGTAAAAAATACATGGATGGGTTTCTCATTGTCGAGCACGCTCTAACACCATGTGGGAAAAATCAAGAAACCCTCAGAGCTTTACTGGAGTTTTTGCTGAAGTTGTCTTATCTGCTCGATAAAGTGCCCTCTTATAAATCCTTTGGTCTACTGTACATTTAATTTTTTTTTAATTTCTCTTCTTTGAAAGGCAAGGTCGCCTTAAATTCGAGACTGCCTTATATTCAGGCCAATATGGTATTTGTATTGAAACATACTGAGTGTACGCCTGCGTTTCCTTGCTAAATCAACTTTTAGTTACACCAGCTCCACCACAAACCCGATCAGGACTCTAGTTGTTTGAGTTTCAATATTCTTCTTGAGACCAGTGAGGTAAGAATCTTGATCCTGTGCAGTGGCTATTTCTTCCAGGGTCGTGGGAAGATCCAAACTGTAAGTAATTTGCTTCGTAGATACAGCAGCACACGAAGCATGATCCACAGGGGCACGTGGGAAAGCATCAGGCACAGCATTGAGACTGCCCTTCCTGTGCAGTACTTTAAAAGAAAACTGCTGTAAACACAAGGTCCATCTGGTTAGCCGGGTTTTTGAAGTGTTGAAGGCCATTACTAATCAAAGGTCTTTGGTAGATCTCCCTTCCAGCAGGTAGAATAAACACATCTGAGGTTTATGCTACCTGCTGGTATGTTAATCTGTAATAAAGTAGATTCACGAGTATCAGCCACATACAGACTAATCCCGGATGTCCTGGTTGCCTCAAGATGTTCCCCACTCCCTTGGACTCAGAAAATGATAAAACACATAGTTGCCGTCTTGCTGCAAACCATACATCTTCTGCACCAAGTCCAGTTGTATGCAAGCCTTAATTAAAAAATCAAGACCAAGAATGAGAGGAAATGCCAAATATTTATCTGCCATGATGAAGGTATCTATGGACCAATAATTATAATGAATCACATAAGTCAAATGACGTTTTCCTAGAGCCCCATGTGAGCTTTCGTCTGCCAATAGAAATGCATGCTCCAGGCATGGTATCAGTTCTTCCCCTGGCTTCTTTATCTTGTTCCACAAGGTTTCGTTCATTAAAGTAAATGAGCATCCCATATCCAGCAAGGCTTGACCAGAAATTCCACGCACCTCTATGTCGGTGACTAAATTCAGATCATCGAACCTACTGCATACTGGACAAGGTTTACATATTTGCTGGACAGCACTGATGGCCTTCTTAATTATCCCACTAGTTGATTTTTTTGAAGATTTATCAGAGGTCTGGCTTTGACCTTAACCCAATATTCTTTTTGTGCTGCCCAGTCTTTCTCCACCATGGTCCCTCTTCTCACCAAGACAGACACTGTGGAAAGCGATCCTCAAAGACAGCTTGCCAACTTGGGATTGAGGTTATTCAGAATCCTGCACATGACTTCTGCTTCTTCCATATCAGGTTTCCACTTCAGACAAAGCGCTCTATAATCATACGCAAAGTCTCGGATATCTTCTCATGGAGTTTGCACCCAATCTCTCAGTTGATTTTCAACCTCAGTGAGGAAATCTATGGGAAGAAAGGCTTTGGAAAACAGATCTTTCAACTGTTCCCATTTATGGACCTTCTTCTTTTCTGCCACCCACCAGCTTTTGGCTGGACCTTATAAAGCTGGGGACAAAGTTGCCATTATCTCAGAATTTGACGTGGGTCGTATTGCTAAAATTTTTTCGCATTTTTCAAGAAAACTCATGACATCAGTTATTTGTTCACCCCCATCAAATTCTGGGAAAGTCATTCTGATAGGGGGTTTGCCTCCTGAAACTGGTAAGGATGTAACGCCCTCCATAATCATTGGTAACATTGACAGTCTACCCAGATTATCATTACCAGAAATGCAAGTACTATCAGAGAACCGGGTCCGAATACTGGATTGGGAGGCTAGTTTGCATCTTGATTTTCTCCAGCTCTTTTTTCCATACTTCTTCTCGCCTTAAAAAAACAATGCGCCACAGAACTCTCCAGCCTGACTAGTGAGTTTTCCACCAGGACGTACACTGCTTCAAACCTCATAATATGAAATAAATAGTTACTAGATTTTATTGATATTTGACCTGATGATTAATAGATCAAACAAAAAATACCTTAATTAGGTGTCATACACTCACTAACTAATTGCATTCATTATTTACACCTGTAGTTAGGCTGTTACAGTTTATTTTAATTAAATATATACCGAGCATCAAAAGAAATGTATCACTATTATAACAAATTTATTTTAAAAAAAAAAATAAGGTATATAAATGATGGACATCGCTTTAGTGACTATGGCTGAAGCAGATGAACTTAATCAACTAATTAGTGATACAGTTGATTGGACACTGGATATGGAGTGATTTCAGCTGTTGAATTGCAAGCTTGAATAAAATGAATAAATGAAAATCATAGAAAAAAAACAATATGCCACGTCTTTCAAGAGAGCAGCGCCTTCATGCAATCGGCATGTTGGAGGCTGGACTAGAGCAGCGTACTGTGGCTCACTGTCTTGGGTGCTCACAGCCAGCAATTTCAAACCTGGCGAGACGGTATATCCAGACACTGTCAATGACAGAGCCACGAACTGGGAGACCAAGAGTCACAACACCTGCCCAAGATCGACAGATCATTTTGCAGCATCTTCGTGATGTCAGTTGTTAAATCAGCACAATAAAATGTCTGTTCATTGATCACCTGCACCTGCACATGGGATCATGGACAGCAATGCATGGGCAGAGCTGCTGGAGGCGCTGGATAGCAGATGGGAGGCAGAGGCGAGAAGGAGAGAGGAGCGATGCACTGTGCTCATTGAGAGGGTAAGGCTGGCAATAACGCCACACCTTACAGCAGCACCCACAATGATGGTCCCGAAACCTCAGGCACTGAAGACGACAGCGGAGGATGACCCAGAGGCTTACCTGGTCGCATTTGAGCGGCTAGCCACCACCGGCATACCAGGCACTGAGCGATCCGGCGTCTCAAAATCTCTGCAAAGACTCACCGGGTACGGTTCATGGAGTACCAAAGGTCCCCAGATACATGCCCCAGGGTGGTCACAGAAAGATTGTGTGACTACATGGTACACTGGCTGATCCCTGCCAAGAAGATCAATATGCAAATGGGGGAGGCAGTGGTAATGGAGCAGTTTTGCCATGTGGTCGGCACTGAAACCCAAGCCTGGATACGGCGCCACAACCCCGACACCCTGGAAAAAGCCATGAAACTGGCCGAGGACTTCGAAGACTCCCTGGTTTCCACCCAGACAGGGATACTCATGACTCCCGTCGACCAGAGCAGCCGAGCACCTCCTCCTCTATCTCTCCCACCACTACCAGCACCGGCACTGGTATCCAGGTCTCCGAGATCGCCGAACCCAATGGGCCACCGTGCCTCCCCTTCATGGAGACCAAGGTTGGCCCCCAGCTAGGGTAGAGGTGCTGCCCTTGCCCCATTACCATACCAGCAACGGGACAGATATCTAACCAGTGTGCCCTCTGTCCCCCCAACTTGTTTTAGGTGCAACCAACCGGGACACCTGGCCAGGTCATGACCCGCTGCAGTGGAATGTGACGTTGCTGCGTGTAACTGGGCACCTGAAATAGGTAAGCGAGGGGAAAATGGTCAGGAGGGGCCTTGTATTGTTAATGTGGTTTTAGGGAATGTGAATACACAAGCATTAGTGGACACAGGGTGTGAGCAGACCTTAATTAAGACAGCTCTCCTAGGCGGTGTGTCATGGAAGCCACAAGGTCAGGTGGCTATCTCCTGTATCCATGGAGATGCAATGACATACCCCACCATAAAACATATTTATCGTTAGGACCGATAAAAAGTCACCTCATAGTGGGGGTGGCGAAAAGGCTACCACACCCAGTTATTCTGGGCCAAACCATAAAGAATTGCTGAAATTAATGGAGAGTCTCGACCGCACACGTAAACGTGACAGAAAAGAAAGGGAAATAATTGGTGATGTTTTTCCTCTTCAAACTGAAATGTTTTCTCCCCTTTTTCATCCTAGAAAAACAAATAAAGACGGATACGAAAATGAGACAAGGCTGGGGTTTGGTGGGAGAATGCTTGGATGGTAACAAGCAATGTGACCGAGAGGGCGAAGTTCCTGGGCCATCCAGGGCAGATGTTACTCACGCCCTTCTCAATATACTGGACATGTGGCACTCAAGCGCAGACATAGTGTGGGGCCAATATAATGACCCCTCACTAGTGAACACTTGGGGACAGGTCCGGTCTATTAAAGGTAAGGATGTTGAAGGCGCTGGGGCACTAGTATTTCCACATTTCATTATCAAGGAGCAATTACTGTATAGGGTAAACCTAGCCATGGGCACAGGACAGCCTGTAACACAATTATTGGTTTCCCCCGTTTTGGAGGTCATGAGGCTGGTGCATGATATCCCTTTTGCGGGGCTGGCAAAACAAGGGAACAGATATTGGCTCGATTCTATTGGGTAGGACTTCATACTGATGTGTTGAAATATGTAGCAACATGCCCAGACTGCCAGCGAGTAGCGCCGGGTCGAGTGCGCCCCGCCCCTTTGGTTCCACTGCCGATTATTTTCACCCCCTTTGAACGTATTGCAATGGACACAGTGGGCCTTTTGCTACCTTATGATTTTGGGTATACGCATATATTAGTGGTGGTAGATTATGCAACGCGATACCTGGAGGCAGTTCCATTGAGGTCCATTAGTGCCGCTGCAATAGCCACAGAGTTAGTGCAGATTATGGCTAGAGTAGGGATCCCCAAGGAGATTTTGACTGATCACTGAACCAACTTTTTCTCTAAAACGTTACAGCAAGTGTATAAAGAATTAAAAATACATCCCATCAGGACATCTGTTTATCATCCACAGATGGATGGTTTGGTGGAGCGATTTAATCAGACCTTGAAGCAGATGCTGAGACGTTTTGTAACTCAAGAGCCAAAACACTGGGCATTGCTTCTTCCCTACCTCCTTTTTGCAGCGAGAGACATGCTGCAGAGTTCGACAGAGTTCAGGACAACCTCAAATCGGCTCAGCACCACCAACAGCAGCATTACAATAAAAATGCACAAATTCAAACCTTTCGACCTAGAGACAGGAGACCAGGAGCAGGGGCCACATGAAGTAATTCAGGCTATAAGAAAGGTGAATTATGAAATTAGACAGCCAGATCACCGTAATGAATGTGAAATTTATCATGTAAATTTATTAAAGCCCTGGCAGGCAAGGGAGGTCTTGTTTGTAGCCCCAGGCAATGTAAAGGATGATTTAGGCCCCTGTCCAGACACCCCTAGCACTAAAATCATTTCAATGGGGCAACAATTGGTTCCAGATCAGCAACGGGAGCTGCGTAAGCTTATTGAGGAGTTCAGCAATGTTTTTTCTGACTTGCCCAGCAAAACTAACTTGGTTGAATATGACATTATCTCTCCCTCAGGTGTCACAGTACGAGAGAGACCTTACCAGATCCCGGAAAGTCGATGAAGTGGTCATTCGCAAAGAGGTATGGGACATGCTCGAACTTGGGGTGATTGAGCCTTGCAGGAGCGAGTGGTGCAGTCCAATTGTCATAGTGGCCAAGAAAGACGGCACCAACCACTTCTGTGTGGATTTCCGGAAGGTAAAAACTATTGCCATGTTCGATGCGTACCCTATCCCTCGGGTTGACGAACTTTTAGATAGACTGGGAAAGGCAAAGTTTATCTCTACTCTGGATCTGACGAAGGGATATTGGCAGATCCCGATACCCTGAAGTTCTAGAGAGAAAACCGCATTTTCAATCCCTGATGGGCTGTTTCATTTAAAAACCATGCCGTTTGGGCTACATGGTGTGCCCGCTGCCTTTCAGAGACTGATTTACCAGGTTTTATGCCCACATCATGAATATGCAGCAGCGTATATTGATGATGTGGTTATTTACAGCTCCACCTGGCGAGAGCATTTGGCTAGGGTTACAGTCGTCCTTCAGTCTCTAAGGGTAGCCCGACTGACAACTAACTTGGGAAAATGCGCGTTTGCCAAAACAGAGACTCAATATTTGGGATTTTTAATGGGGAATGGAAGGGTGAAACCCATTGTCACCAAAATCCAGGCCTTGGTAGACGTGGCGATCCCCAAAACCAAGACTCAGGTGAGGTCACTACTGGGATTAGCCGGTTATTACCGCCACTGTATCCCCGAGTATGCCACAGTGGTTAACCCTTTAGTTGACCTCACTAAAAAGAGTGCACCAAATTTGATTAAATGGTCAGTAGAGTGTCAGAGGGCATTTGATACTATTAAGTGAAGATTCTGCCAGGCCCCCACTCTCATCACACGTGATTTCACCAAGAGATTCATCCTCCACACCGATGCATCTGTTGTGGGTTTGGGTGCGGTCTTGTCCCAAAAGGTTGACACAGTAGAACACCCAATATTGTACATTAGTAAAAAGATGCTCCCTCGGGAGCACAACTACTCCGTAGTCGAAAAGGAGTGTCTGATTCAGCCGAGTGTTCCTTCGGCTCCACTCTGAGCAGTGGGATATGTGACAGAAAGACAATGATTCTTGGTGGTAAATCTCCCTCCCGACCTGTGAGGGCGCTAAATAACGGGAGCAGAGTACCCTGGACTGCTTGACCTGACACTTTGTTCCTAGGGTTAAAAGGAAGTCGGTCATTTAGAAAAGGGGTGGAGCTTCGGTACATTAATTCATCGACCCAGAAGGGAAATGATGTGGCAGCCGCGGATTGGATTACAATTTAATTTTTAAATACTTATTACGCAATTTTTTCTTAAGAGATGACATCAGTAGAATGCTTCTTGGAAAGAAAGATGTGGTCTCTGTTAAAATAAATGAGGGACGAGAGCATCACCAAAACGACTACTCTATTACCAGTGGCAGACAGTAGAGGATGGAAGGGTAAAGAAGATAGTGGTGGATTCCACTACAGAAGAGTCCAAAGATGACCTGATAGGGCAGCTTGAGCCTTTTGCTCAACGTGTTTTTAATGCTAGACGGCAACATAAGGAGCTAAGATACCTGAAGGAAGTTCTGAAACCGGGAGAAATAATTCTGCAAGAAGACTTTTCTGAAAACATCGAACTGAGACATCAGCTAGAGATCATGTCTGCACATTGGTCAAATTAAACTGTAATCATATTTACTGCAGTAATGTACTACAGAAATGATAATAAATTATAGCACAAGTCATTTGCAGTTGTTTCGGATTAATTGTCCCATGACAAATACAGTGTGTTTGACTTTAACAAGTCAATTATTAGAAACTTACAGCAAGAAACTACTGTAAATAAAGTGCACTACTGGAGTGATGGGTTCCCAATAAAAATGGGTACAATCTGAGTAATATATTGTACCATGAATCAGATTTCAGATCATCAGCTACATGGAGGTTCTTCAAAACATCACATGGGAAAGGTCCAGTTGCTGGTGTTGATGGACAAGTCAAGCGTTCTGTGTGGACAGCCATCCTGCAGAACTGTGCGGTTGTCCAAAACGCAGAAGATTTTGCAAAGGCTGCACAGGCCGCGTGCAAGAAGATCCATGTCCTCTATTATTCCAAACTTCAGGTAAGAAGCACAATGGAAATGCTTAAAATGAGATGTGAGAGAGTAAAGGCCATCCCACGTACTCACTCTGAGCACTTTATTCAAAAAGCAAACAGCACTACTATCTCAGTAGCATGAAATTCGTGTTTTATGCTGCTAGATATCTGTACTGACCACCAGCTCCTTGAGCTCCAAAGTAACGCTAATGCCAGTGGCATAGCTGCGCCTCCAAGTGAGTCAGAGAGAGAAGAAAAAACAGCAAATCACAAACAGGCCCCCGTGTAGGTGATTAAGGCTGGAGACTGTCACTGTCAAATATGTTGCAAATAAGACAGAAAAACGTTTCTCCAGCATCTCCAAGAAATGGGCAATTTATGAGAAAAAAAAGATACATATGGAAAGGTGTTCAGTTATTTACAAAGAGGGGGATGTCAGCTGGGTATCTATTGATCAAATTGTTGAGAAAGTGGGCTGTCATGTTGATGGAAGAGGATTCACTCATCTAGCCCTGTTGATGTGACAGATTAAGCAGTTTTTTAAAAATTAAATTATGTCCATTTGCCAAACTTTAAATATGAAGCACCATGGAAATTCTGCAAATGAGATGGCAAAGAAACATGTCTGGAACATTGAAATGATCCAGCATCTTCAAGAAGAGCTTTATAATGTCCATTTGCCACAATTCTTAATAATAACATAAAATGTTGGTTGCAGCTGCATCACCTTCTACTACTAATAATAATAATAATAATAATAATAATAATAATAATAACAATAATAATGGTGCAATCGGCACCCTAATTTCGTATTCGATTATCGTATGATAATCGATGCATTGATAATTTATGCATTAACGTTTTATTTTTCAAAATAAAGAACAAACATTAGTTCTTTTAACAGAATATCGGATAACTAAAAGCACTTTTGTGAATAATAATTAAACAAAAAGGCACAACTTAATTCAAATTAGAACACTTCCGATTATTTTTCTCTTATTAGGACTGAAGTCATTGTATTTTGTATCTTGCTCTTAATTGTACTGTAATTCTTGATATGTATTTTTTGTATACATCTGTAAGTCGCCCTGGGTAAGGGTGTCTGCTAAGAAGAAATAAATAATAAAAAAAGAAATACAAAGGACTTTAACTGAAAAGAATATGAGTGAGTCTGCATCAGTGTCTTTTTAACATTGTAACAATAATAACAAATACTATATTTTAACAGAAGTAATTTCTGTCTAAACTATGGTTGTTCATTACTATTAACATTTTATGTCCAAAAAGCAAAACATTTTAATTAATCTCACAAATTCTGACAAATTGAACTACTGTATTAAATTCAGCTTCTTTTTATATGCCATATAATCCAAACACAACATACTTTGAAACAAAAGGTAATCGGTAGATTTAACAGATTAAAAAAAAAAACCTATTGCCTTAATTCTTCAAGAAAACGTGAATACAATAAGCCTACTTCTGATTTGTCCAAACCCCCGCGAATGTAGAGGCCAAGAGTGTGTATCCTAGCAATGCGCTAATCTACCGTACTAGTGCTAAAAGAAGCGCACTCTCACACACTCGAGGTTTTAATGCAAACTGGCAACAGGAGAATTCAGACTGGGTTCTAAAGTGATGCAACGATTCACCAATATGTAATCGAAGCTCCGAAAATTTAAGGACAGATGATCAATAATCGTTGCATCAATTAATTTTTGCACCCCTAAATAATAATAATAATAATAACACTGATATTAATCATCATTAGGATAATAACCTCATCCACGTCGATTGCAGCTGCATCATCTTCCACCAGTTGGTGTAAGATGTGGGAGCGCTGGTGATGGTGCTCCTGTCCTTTAAACTCCTGCTTCAGTTTCAGTTTCTCCGAGATGTGCGCCAGCTGCCTCTCGCTGGCCTCGCTCTCTCTCTCTATCTCCTCTTGAATCCTCTTCTCCCTCTCCAGGCGCTCCAGGCGTCTCCTCTCCTCCCTCTGTTGTTCCTCCATCCTGCGTTGTTCCTCCATCCTGCGTTGTCCCTCCATCCTGCGTTGTCCCTCCCTCCTGCGTTGTTCCTCCCTCCTGCGTTGTTCCTCCCTCCTGCGTTGTTCCTCCCTCCTGCGTTGTTCCTCCATCCTGCGTTGTTCCTCCCTCCTGCGTTGTTCCTCCCTCCTGCGTTGTTCCTCCTGTTGCTGCAGCTGTCTGATTTCCTCTTGTCTATCTATAGAAAAATCAGAGCTGGGGCTCAGTTATAATTACAATTACAGTACAGTACAGTGTTGTTCTAATCAATGGCCATTACAACCTGCTGACTCCACATTTGCATTTAATACCACATCCTTGTTTAGAAAATTATACTATGCTATACTCTATACTATGCTATACTATGCTATGCTATAATATGCTATGCTATGCTATGCTATTCTATACTATGCTATGCTGTGCTGTGCTGTGCTATGCTATGCTATACTATGCTATGCTATGCTATTCTTAGGGCTTGAACTTATCATTTTCATTTTCCTTCTCACTACCCGTCTTTAAATCATAATCAGTTGTTGTTAAGCTGTACCTGCATTCAAATTACGAGAAACAAGATTAAAGGGCGAGAACAAAACGTGAGTTAAAATAGGATTGGGGTGTGCGATTAACATCATTGGTTTACTCTTGTGTTCGAATTTCAAAGAAGGGCGAAATAGAATCAGCGGTAGAGAATCCAATCCTGCAATAGAATCAGCGGTAGAGAATCCAATCCTGCAATAGAATCAGCGGTAGAGAATCCAATCCTGCAATAGAATCAGCGGTAGAGAATCCAATCCTGCAATAGAATCAGCGGTAGAGAATCCAATCCTGCAATAGAATCAGCGGTAGAGAATCCAATCCTGCAATAGAATCAGCGGTAGAGAATCCAATCCTGCAATAGAATCAGCGGTAGAGAATCCAATCCTGCAATAGAATCAGCGATAGAGAATCCAATCCTGCAATAGAATCAGCGGTAGAGAATCCAATCCTGCAATAGAATCAGCGGTAGAGAATCCAATCCTGCAATAGAATCAGCGGTAGAGAATCCAATCCTGCAATAGAATCAGCGGTAGAGAATCCAATCCTGCAATAGAATCAGCGGTAGAGAATCCAATCCTGCAATAGAATCAGCGGTAGAGAATCCAATCCTGCAATAGAATCAGCGGTAGAGAATCCAATCCTGCAATAGAATCAGCGGTAGAGAATCCAATCCTGCAATAGAATCAGCGGTAGAGAATCCAATCCTGCAATAGAATCAGCGGTAGAGAATCCAATCCTGCAATAGAATCAGCGGTAGAGAATCCAATCCTGCAATAGAATCAGCGGTAGAGAATCCAATCCTGCAATAGAATCAGCGGTAGAGAATCCAATCCTGCAATAGAATCAGCGGTAGAGAATCCAATCCTGCAATAGAATCAGCGGTAGAGAATCCAATCCTGCAATAGAATCAGCGGTAGAGAATCCAATCCTGCAATAGAATCAGCGGTAGAGAATCCAATCCTGCAATAGAATCAGCGGTAGAGAATCCAATCCTGCAATAGAATCAGCGGTAGAGAATCCAATCCTGCAATAGAATCAGCGGTAGAGAATCCAATCCTGCAATAGAATCAGCGGTAGAGAATCCAATCCTGCAATAGAATCAGCGGTAGAGAATCCAATCCTGCAATAGAATCAGCGGTAGAGAATCCAATCCTGCAATAGAATCAGCGGTAGAGAATCCAATCCTGCAATAGAATCAGCGGTAGAGAATCCAATCCTGCAATAGAATCAGCGGTAGAGAATCCAATCCTGCAATAGAATCAGCGGTAGAGAATCCAATCCTGCAATAGAATCAGCGGTAGAGAATCCAATCCTGCAATAGAATCAGCGGTAGAGAATCCAATCCTGCAATAGAATCAGTGGTTGAGAATCCAATCTTGTCCTGCAATCCTGGGATGAAAACATGAACAGGATTGTGGTTAACGAAAAACAATTGACTGCGGAAGTGATTGTGTGACTCTGCGTTGACTTGCTGGCTGTCTGCAGTGAGTGAGTGACGCACACGCATCGGCCTGACAGCCTCCCCGGCCGCACGCACGCACGCACGTGAGTGACACGAGACAGCTCATCTGCTTATTTACCGATTTGCTCACATGAATTCGTTTACTTGACTCTGAAGATGCGTGTATGTAAGTTAAAGAAGTGACACAGCAGCAAGTTTCAAGTAATGGAGAAGATATCAACGGCTTGCAGTTAGCATATGACTTTCTGCTGTCAATTCCACTAACCAGTGTGGAGTTCGAAAGAGTATTTTCGGCTGCAGGCATTTTGCGCACCAAGTTACGTAGTCGTTTCAAAGACGAGACGATTGATGCATTGAGATTTCTTCGTTCTTTTTGAGCTGCCATTTGGTTAATGGTAAAATAAAGATTTGAGCATTTCTAAATAGTAAGTGACTGTTATTATTATCGTTTTTATTATTATTATTACATAAAAAGCATTGCCCTGTGTGACAGGCTGGCTTGCAGTGGTGAGTGTGATGACGTCACGGACCAGGAAGTAACTGAAACCAAAACAGTGGATGGGCGGGTGAAGCTGAATGCTATGGCATTCAGCGTATTTATTAATAATTAAACAAAAACAAATTATTTAAACAAAACACAAAACAAAAAGGCACAAGGGCCAAACGAATAAACAGCAAACAAGTAAGTGGCGTGCTGGCTAAACCAGCACGTTTTAGCAATTGTTTTGTACTCCACGCGCTCTCTCTCCGCTCTCCCGTACTCTCCTCTGTACACTCAACCCCGCAGCACAGACAGCTGTCGGTTCTTATACTCTGGCCGAGGGGTTAACTAGCTGTTTATCTTATTACCCCTCGGCCACAGTCTGCACGCGTTTGGTAAGGATGCATGACTGTCAGCTAGTTAAATAATCAGTAGCTGATCAGTCATGCATCCTCACGGGGTTTTTAAATATAAATAAAAAAAGACGCGGCGCTTTTACCCGCGCGCAAACAAAAATACAAATAATAATACATAGGGGCGGGACACTCCGCCACACATGCCCCCCAGCGCAGCACACATGGCCTTTTGGCCACCTCCCCTTATTCCCTAAAGTCCCGGCTAGCAGTCCCGCGCAGGAACAGGGGCAGCAACGGGCCAAAGGTGGCGGCCACGGTGGGATGTCCTCCTCCCACCCAAACAGCCGTAGCGTTCCAATGGCCAGCGCACAGGCCGGCTCCTTTGGCCAAAAATTTTTGGGGTGGTCTCCAGACCTGCCCCCTTCTTCATGGCCGGCAGCTCCCCTCCGTGGGGCTCCGCCACCCTCTCCTGCAGCGAAATTGCTGCGGGGAGCTGGTCTCCTGACCTCCCCCTTCTTCATGGCTGGCAGCTGCCCTTCATGGGGCTCCAGCCACAGTATTTCCTGCCGCGAAGTGCGGCTGGGGAGCTGGTCTTCTGACCTCCCCCTTCTTCGTGGCCGGCAGCTGCCCTTCATGGGGCTCCAGCCACAATATTTCCTGCCGCGAAAGTGCGGCTGGGGAGCTGGTCTCCTGACCTCCCCCTTTTCCGTGGCCGGCAGCTCCCCTTCATGGGGCTCCAGCCACAGTATTTCCTGCCGCGAAAGTGCGGCTGGGGGAGCTGGTCTCCTGACCTCCCCCCCTTTTTCCGTGGCCGGCAGCTCCCGTTCATGGGGCTCCAGCCACAGTATTTCCTGCCGCATGGCAGTACTGGTAGCGAACCCAGGCAAAACAGGACCCTCAGGAGGCGATGGCAGCAGTAGCGGACCCTCGGGAGGCGACGGCAGCAGCAGCGGACCCTCGGGAGGCAACGGCAGCAGCAGCAGTAGCGGACCCTCCAGAGGCGAACTCGGGAGGGGAGCCCCTGGCCATGGAGGCGGCAGCGGGAGCTCCACTTCTCCCTCGTTCCCTGTAACTGGTGGCTCTCCAGGCGATGCGGCGCAACAGGCAGCCCCAGGCGATGCGGAGCAACAGGCAGCCCCAGGCGATGCGGAGCAACAGGCAGCCCCAGGCGATGCGGAGCAACAGGCAGCCCCAGGCGATGCGGAGCAACAGGCAGCCCCAGGCGATGCGGAGCAACAGGCAGCCCCAGGCGATGCGGAGCAGGCATCCTTGGGCGTTGCGTAGCAGGCATCCTTGGGTGGTGTGAAGCAGGGCAAGAGCAGTCCTTCCCAGGACGGTGGTTGTGGAACCAGCAGGTATTCACCCTCTGCTGGTGGAGGTGGGAGGGGCAAGCAATCCTCCCACAGCGGTTGAGGCGGAACCAGCAGGAATTCACCCTCTGCTGGTGGAGCTGGGAGCGGTAAGCAGTCCTCCCACGGCGCTTGAGACGGAACCAGCAGGTATTCACCCTCTGCTGGTGTATGGGGGAGGGGCAAGCAGTCCTCCCACGGCGGCTGAGGCGGAACCAGCAGGCATTCACCCTCTGCTGGTGGAGCTGGGAGAGGCAAGCAGTCCTCCCATGGCGGTTGAGGCGGAACCAGCAGGTATTCACCCTCTGCTGGTGGAGGTGGGAGGGCAAGCAGTCCTCCCACGGCGGTTGAGGCAGAACCAGCAGGCATTCACCCTCTGCTGGTGGAGCTGGGAGCGTTAAGCAGTACTCCCACGGCGCTTGAGACGGAACCAGCAGGCATTCACCCTCTGCTGGTGGAGGTGGTGGAGGCAGAGGCAGCTCTTGCTGCTCTGCTCCTGACGGTGGTGGAGACAGAGGCAGCTCCTGCTGCTCTGCTCCTGGTGGTGGTGGAGACAGAGGCAGCTCCTGCTGCTCTGCTCCTGGTGGTGGTGGAGACAGAGGCAGCTCCTGCTGCTCTGCTCCTGGTGGAGACAGAGGCAGCTCCTGCTGCTCTGCTGCTGGTGGTGGTGGAGACAGAGGCAGCTCCTGCTGCTCTGCTGCTGGTGGTGGTGGTGGAGACAGAGGCAGCTCCTGCTGCTCTGCTCCTGGTGGTGGTGGAGACAGAGGCAGCTCCTGCTGCTCTGCTCCTGGTGGTGGTGGAGACAGAGGCAGCTCCTGCTGCTCTGCTCTTGGTGCTGGAGACAGCGGCGAGGGCTCCTCACCCTCTAACGCTGGAGACGGCAGCAATGGCTCCTCTCCCTCTGGCGTTGGAGACGACAGCGACGACTCCTCCCCCTCTGGCGCTGGAGAAGGCAGCGACAACTCCTCTCCCTCTGGCGCTGGAGAAGGCAGCGACGACTCCTCTCCCTCTGGCGCTGGAGAAGGCAGCGACGACACCTCTCCCTCTGGCGCTGGAGAAGGCAGCGACGACTCCTCTCCCTCTGGCGCTGGAGAAGGCAGCGACGACTCCTCTCCCTCTGGCGCTGGAGAAGGCAGCGACGACTCCTCTCCCTCTGGCGCTGGAGAAGGCAGCGACGACTCCTCTCCCTCTGGCGCTGGAGAAGGCAGCGACGACTCCTCTCCCTCTGGCGCTGGAGAAGGCAGCGATGACTCATCTCCCTCTGGCGCTGGAGATGGCAGCGGCTGGGCTTTTCCCGATGGAGCTGGAGATAGCGGTAGCCCTGCCATATCTGCAGCCAGGTAGTGGATTACCATGTCCGCAACCTCCGCGAGGGACACTGGGCAGTGTTGCTTTTCCCAGGCTTCCCATCGCTCTCCATCTCTGGCCCACAGGAGGTTGATCACATCGGGAGGGCCTCTTCAGCATTCCTCCCAGGCTCCACCAGCCAGCCCCAGATTCCCTCAGAGGAGAGTGAACTCGTCTTAGCCAGCGGGCCCTCTCCCCTGACGCCGGACGCTCAGGCTCCTCCATCTTATGCCATGCGTGGCTCTGGCTGAGTGGAAGATACCTCACTCCGCCACACAGGAAGCACCACCCTTCCTCATCCAGACAGGCAAGGCAAACATCCGGCGTAGTAGAGACGCCGACGGGACCTGTGACCGGGCCGCGCTGCTCTTGATGCACCACCTGCTGCTGTTGCTGCTTTCTTGGCCGCTTCTTCCCATTTTTTTTTTTTTTTTTCAAACACAAAAAACACTTTTCGAAAAAATAAAAACGCCCTTTGTATTCCTGGTCCGGCTGTTGGAGGCGTTGTTTGTCCCACGCAGGACACCATATGTGGCAGGCTGGCTTGCAGTGGTGAGTGTGATGACGTCACGGACCAGGAAGTAACTGAAACCAAAACAGTGGATGGGCGGGTGAAGCTGAATGCTATGGCATTCAGCGTATTTATTAATAATTAAACAAAAACAAATTATTTAAACAAAACACAAAACAAAAAGGCACAAGGGCCAAACGAATAAACAGCAAACAAGTAAGTGGCGTGCTGGCTAAACCAGCACGTTTTAGCAATTGTTTTGTACTCCACAGCTCTCTCTCCGCTCTCCCGTACTCTCCTCTGTACACTCAACCCCGCAGCACAGACAGCTGTCGGTTCTTATACTCTGGCCGAGGGGTTAACTAGCTGTTTATCTTATTACCCCTCGGCCACAGTCTGCACGCGTTTGGTAAGGATGCATGACTGTCAGCTAGTTAAATAATCAGTAGCTGATCAGTCATGCATCCTCACGGGGTTTTTAAATATAAATATAAAAAGACGCGGCGCTTTTACCCGCGCCGCAAACAAAAATACAAATAATAATACATAGGGGCGGGACACTCCGCCACACCCTGGCAACGAGGATTTTCCCACAACAATGGAGATGCTGAGGGTAACATTATTATTATTATTATTATTATTATTATTATTATTATTATTATTTAGCTGACACCTTTATCCACAGCGACTTACAAGTGTATGAGAAGTGCAAGTTATAAATAAATACAACAAATAAACAAATACAGCAATACAGTAAGAATGCTGGCTGTGTAGCCTGAAGGCTACATACAGAGAAAAGCCGACATACCAGAAGTAGTGTTATATTTTCTTTTTATGTTAGTATTAGAAAAAATTATTTCTAACATCAGATAACGATTCGAAGCACACATCCAAGTCTGTGACCAAATAAGAACATAAGAAAGTTTACAAACGAGAGGAGGCCATCCGGCCCATCTTACTCGTTTTATTTGTTAGTAGCTTATTGATCCCAGAATCTCATCAAGCAGCTTCTTGAAGGATCCCAGGGTGTCAGCTTCAACAACATTACTGGGGAGCTGGTTCCAGGTTCCCACGATTCTCTGTGTAAAAAGGTGTCTCCTATTTTCTGTTCTGAATGCCCCTTTATCTAATCTCCACTTGTAATCCCTGGTCCTTGTTTCTTTTTTCAGGTCGGAAAAGTCCCCTGGGTCGACATTGTCAATACCTTTTAGGATTTTGAATGCTTGAATCAGATCACCGCATAGTCTTCTTAGTTCAAGGCTGAATAGATTCAATTCTTTTATCCTGTCTGCGTACGACATGCCTTTTAAACCCGGGATAATTCTGGTTGCTCTTCTTTGCACTCTTTCTAGAGCAGCAATATCCTTTTTGTAACGAGGTGACCAGAACTGAACACAATATTCTAGGCGAGGTCTTACTAATGCATTGTGAAGTTTTAACATTACTTCCCTTGATTTAAAGCGGAGTGGTTGAATATCCCTCCTGAGAAGTTGCTGAACCTATTAAAAGGCTACAGGAAGCACGCCTCCATGTTATCAAAGCCAAAGGAGGATTCACAAAATACTGATTGCCAGGATATGAATACATCTGAACATCGTGTATTTAGAAATATATGTAACTATTTTTGACAGATATGCTATTGATACATACAATATTGATAGTCATACAGTTCTTTATTTTTTTATTTATTTGTATAGAAAAATACTGAGTGTGCACCTGCATTTTCTTGCTAAACCTTTAGTTACACTTCATCAAGGGTATGAATAAATTTGAGGCTACTGTACATTAAGTAGTTCGGATGGCTTACCATAGTTTGGACAGCTGGGTATATAACTTTCTGTGGTACAGACCAGTTCAATCCGCGAGCAGTCAGAGCTCTCTCGGATTTTGAAAACTGGTTTCCTTTTAGTGTAGTATTCATATATTATATCTTTCGACACATAACAGGTCTGCCCATCATGGCATCCATGCTTGATATAGATGTAACTGTGAAATGCTTCTTGTTGGTGTTCTCTGCTCTGAAAACGATAGAGTGTGCCATTTCCCTGAAGAAACAAACAAACAAAAACAAATATCAAATCAGATGACATCATTCTGGACAGAAACAGAGTGAGAGAGATACAGATAACAGGAAAAAAACAACCTATGCATGTTATCCTTTGTACCCCCCTCCTTCTTATCATTTCTATCATTCTCCATTCAGATCTTTACCTTTAAGTTGGGGGAGGTGCCCTTGTAGGAATAGCAGTAGGACCAGGTGTAGGGAGTTTCATTCTGGATTGATACACTGCCACCCATGATTCAACAGCTGCAATGCTGAAAGAACATAAGAACATAAGAACATAAGAACATAAGAAAGTTTACAAACGAGAGGAGGGCATTCAGCCCATCTTGCTCGTTTGGTTGTTAGTAGCGTATTGATCCCAGAATCTCATCAAGCAGCTTCTTGAAGGATCCCAGGGTTTCAGCTTCAACAACATTACTGGGGAGATGGTTCCATACCCTCACAATTCTCTGTGTAAAAAAGTGGCTCCTATTTTCTGTTGTGAATGCCCCTTTATGTAATCTCCATTTGTGACCCCTGTTCCTTGTTTCTTTTTTCAGGTCAAAAAATTGTCTATACCTTTTAGGATTTTGAATGTTTGAATCAGATCGCCGCGTAGTCTTCTTTGTTCAAGACTGAATAGATTCAATTCTTTTAGTCTGTCTGCATACGACATGCCTTTTAAACCCGGGATAATTCTGGTTGCTCTTCTTTGGACTCTTTCTAGAGCAGCAATATCCTTTTTGTAACAAGGTGACCAGAACTGAACACAATATTCTAGGTGAGGTCTTACTAATGCATTGTAAAGTTTTAACATTACTTCCCTTGATTTAAATTCAACACTTCTCACAATATATCCAAGCATCTTGCTGGCCTTTTTTATAGCTTCCCCACATTGTCTAGATGAAGACATTTCTGAGTCAACATAAACTCCTAGGTCTTTTTCATAGATTCCTTCTTCAATTTCAGTATCTCCCATATGATATTTATAATGCACATTTTTATTGCCTGCATGCAATACTTTACACTTTTCTCTATTAAATTTCATTTGCCATGTGTCTGCCCAGTTCTGAATGCTGTCTAAGTCATTTTGAATGATCTTTGCTGCTGCAACAGTGTTTGCCACTCCTCCTATTTTTGTGTCGTCTGCAAATTTAACAAGTTTGCTTTCTATACCGGAATCTAAATCATTAATGTAGATTAGGAATAGCAGAGGACCTAATACTGATCCCTGTTGTACACCACTGGTTACCTCGCTCCATTTTGAGGTTTCTCCCCTAATCAATACTTTCTGTTTTCTACATGTTAACCACTCCCTAATCCATGTGCATGCATTTCCTTGAATCCCTACTGCGTTTAGTTTGAGAATTAATCTTTTATGCGGGACTTTGTCAAAAGCTTTCTGGAAATCTAAATAAACCATGTCATATGCTTTGCAATTATCCATTTTCAATGTTGCATCCTCAAAAAAGTCAAGTAGATTAGTTAGACTGATCTCCCTTTCCTAAAACCATGCTGACTGTCTCCCAGGATATTGTTACCATATAGGTAATTTTCCATTTAGGATCTTATTATAGTTTCCATAAGTTTACATATAATAGAAGTAAGGCTTATTGGTCTGTAGTTACCTGGTTCGGTTTTGTCTCCCTTTTTGTGGATCGGTATTACGTTTGCTATTTTCCAGTCTGTCGGTACAACCCCTGTGTCAAGAGACTGTTGCATGATCTTGGTTAGCGGTTTGTAAATAACTTCTTTCATTTCTTTGAGTACTATTGGGAGGATCTCATCCAGCCCAGGGGATTTGTTTATTTTAAGAGCTCCTAGTCCCTTTAACACTTCTGCCTCTGTTATGCTAAAGTTATTTAAAACTGGATAGGAACAGGTCAACATGTGGGGCATGTTGTCCGTGTCCTCCTTTGTAAAAACCTGTGAAAAGTAATCATTTAATATATTTGCTATTTTTTTGTCTATGATTTTGCCATTTGGGTCTCTTAGACATTTAACCTCCTCTTTTGAATGTTCTCTTGCTGTTATAGCATTGGAAAAACATTTTGGAATTGGTTTTAGCCCCTTAGCAATGTTCATTTTCTCTCTCTCTCTCTCTTGGCCTTTCTAACTTCCTTTTTGACTTGTGTTTGCAGTTCCAAGTACTCTTTATGTGTACTTTGTTTTGGTCCCTTTAAACGCTCTGTTAAGTGCCTTTTTCCGCTGAAATTTTTTAAATTGATCTATTAAACCATTTTGGCCATTTTGTTTTAGATTTAGATTTGTCTACTTTTGGGATGTAATTGTTTTGCGCCTCTAGTACTACATTTTTAAAAACAGCCATCCCTTTTCTGTGGATGTTCTCTCTATTTTACTCCAATCTACTTCTGTTAGTCTCTGTTTCATACCTTCATAGTTTGCTTTTCTAAAATTGTAAACCTTAGTTTTAGTCATTACTTTTGGGGTTTTAAAAATACTTCAAATGAGACCATGTTGTGGTCTGAGTTTGCCAATGGCTCTCTGATCTCTTTTTAGTTATTCTGTCTCCATTGTTTGAAAAGACTAAATCAAGGCACGCCTCCCTCTAGTCGGTGCCATGACAAATTGTGTTAGGAAGCAGTCATTTGTCATTTCCACCATTTCATTTTCGTCCGTCGTGCTCCCCACCGGTTTTCCCATTTTATACGGGGAAGTTGAAATCCCCATTAGTATGGCTTCTCCTTTGCTACACGCATTTCGAATGTCATTGTATAACAGATTATTTTGCTCAGCGTCTGAATTTGGCGGTCTATAGCATGCTCCTATTATTATGCCCTTTGAATGTTTGTCCATTATTCTGACCCATATTGATTCTGCATTGTTTTGGTTATCCTGGTTTAACACCTGGGCTTCAAGACTATTTCTTATGTATAGCGCTACCCCTCCGCCTCTTTTTTCCTGCCTGTCTTTCCTATACAGTGTATACCCACTGATATTATATTCGTCCCGAACGCTCTCAGACAACCAAGTTTCTGTAACACCTATCACATCGTAGTTACTTGTTAGTGCAGTAGCTTCAAGTTCTAACATTTTGTTTCTGACACTCCTAGCATTAAGATAAATACATTTAATAGTTGTCTTACCTGAGTTGTTGCCCTGGTTTTGATGTGGTCTCCCTTCTGTTTTTTGTTTTCTCCCCCTTCCTTTATAGTTCTAAATAAAGACATTACATCTGAAAATAACTTGTGTTTACCCCCCACTTACAAGGAAAGTGTCAAACTTTGTATTTGTCCTCATAACGTGTTAGAAAATGTAAACAGCAGTTGGAGAATGCCGAAGTCGATCATCCTAGCATGTTAAACAAGGGCATTTCTCATGTAAGCCACTTCCAGTAATAGATCGTTTATACTGTTCTCAATGGTCCGCATCCCAGCCTGAGACCACGCTCCCCTGCCCCCAGAGCCCGCTCCTTCTCCACCCTCGCCCCGCAGTGGTGGAACGACCTTCCTACAGATGTCAGGACTGCCCAGTCCTTGACCACCTTCGGCGCCTCCTCAAGACTCACCTCTTCAGACAGCACCTGTAGAACTCTTTTCCCTCTGGACACTTTAACACTCTTCCTTAAATGCTATTTACTTGCTCTTATCTGCCCCCGATTTTACTGCATTTAATCCTGTACCTTAGAGTACTGTACTGTAATCTGTCACAAGTGTTATTCAATCTGTAGTATTTTGTATCTAATCGTATCCTGACGTAACTATCACTGACACTGATCTGCTCCGATATTGAATCGTATTCTGTCATACTTGTACCTACTAGAACCGAAGTGATTGTATTGTATTTTGCTCTTAATTGTATTAATAAGAGCAATTGAGAGCAAGATACAAAAACAGTTCAATTGAGAGCAAGATACAAAATACAATGACTAGGTCCTATTAAGGGCAAATACAAAAGTACAGTACAGTTTGATATCAGGGCAGTTCAAGAGCTGATAAGTGTAGATAGTTATATAAAGGTTAGATACAAATGCAGGTAAAACAGTACTACAGATTGGGTTAAGTGCAGGGTTGAATACTGTAACATCAGCAGCAAATAGGTGCAAGTATAAGGTGCATAAGAGAGCAGAGTGCTGTGCTGTCCAGAAGGGAGACTTCAGTTTTCCAGGTGTTGTCTGAAGAGGTGTGTCTTGAGGAGGCGCGGAAGGTGGTCAGGGACTGGGCAGTCCTGACATCCATAGGAAGGTCGTTCCACCACTTTGGGGCGAGGGTGGAGAAGGATTGGGCTCTGGAGGCAGGGGAGCGTAGAGGAGGTACAGCCATTCTTCTAGAGCAAGCGGAGCGGAGAGGTCGGGTGGGGGTATAGGGAGAGATGAGGGTCTGGAGGTAGCTGGGTGCAGTCTGGTCAAGGCATGTGAGCGGCGATCGGGAGCCAGTGGAGTGAGCGGAGCAGTGGAGTTGCATGGGAGAAGCGAGGCAGAGAGAACACCAGGCGAGCAGCAGAGTTCTGGATGAGCTGGAGCGGACGGGTGGCGGACGCAGGGAGGCCAGCTAGGAGGGAGTTGCAGTAGTCTAGGCGGGAGAGTACCAGGGCCTGGACCAGGAGCTGGGTGGTGTAGATGGTGAGGAAGGGTCGGATTCTTCGTATGTTGCTCAGGACGAATCGGCAAGTGCGTGCCAGAGTGGAGATGTGTTGGGAGTAAGAGAGGCAGGGGTCCAGGGTGACTCTGAGGTTCTTAGCTGAGGAGGAGGGAGAGAGTGTGGTAGATTCCAGAGGAAGGGAGATAGAGAGATCACAGGAGGGGGATGAGGAGGGGGGAAAGAAGAGGAGGTCAGATTTAGAGAGGTTGAGTTTGAGGTGATCGAGTGCATCCAGGAGGAGATAGTAGACAGACAGGTAGAGAAACGGGGGGGAGATGGTGGAGTCAGAGGTGGGGAAGGAGAGGAAAATCTGAGCATCATCAGCATAGAAATGGTATGAGAAACCATAGGATGCGATGAGGGGACCCACCTCTATTCCTCCTTTTCCCCCCATCTTTCATCTTCTTCCAAAAAGTGGAAAAAACTGCAGTATCCTACTCTGCCTGCGTCCAGGAGGCGCTGGTGATCCCACGCTGCACACCACGTGTGGCAGGCTGGCTGGTGACGTCACGGCAGAAGCAGGAAGGTAAACACACACCAAGTACTGCAGTTTAAAGGCGCTTGCGCGTTTTATTTTAAATAACAAAAATAAATCAAAAATTTAAACAAAAAGAAACTTGCTCACAGAGCGAAAATAAACAGAACAAAATCACAAACACAAACAACACGATCAGGCTGGGCAATAGCCTTCGCTCATCCTTTAATGTTTTCGTTTTCGTTTTCGTTTCCGTCTCCGCTCGCTTTCTCCTCTCTAACACCCAGCCCGAGTGGCGAGAGCTGCAGGCTTTTATATTAGTGACCGAGGGGTTAATCTATCTAGCAATTATTTTATAATCCCCTGGTCACATTCTACACAGGTTTTTAAATTACTGTGGATGGGGCTACCCATCCACGCTACTAAACAAATATAATAACAAAACAAACACGGCTACGCCGTCACATTTATAAAGAAAACAATAACAAAACACGCAGCACTTCGCCGTCGGGTAAATATAATACATAAATCAAAACAAATACAAAGTAACACAGGGGCGGAGGGGAAACCTTGCCCTGTTACAAAACCCCTACCAAATGTGCCTGTTTCTCTCTTGTGGTGAGTGTTAGTAACTGCAGTCTTTGCTGTTCAGGATCAGTTCAATGAAGATGCAATCCCTTGATTTAAAACGTGTGCTCCACTTTCATCAGCCTCTCACAGTAAAAGTCATTGTAGCAGAAAGTGGACACGGGCATGAAGGGACAGACTGTGTGAGCTGATAAAAAACTCGATTAGCTATCTGTATGATGATCTGTCTTTATTATTTAGTTATTTAACAACCGTCATGAGAAGATTTATTTAAAGTGAAGCCAAAGCCAGGAACAGTGTTGTGTTAATGTGAGGGTGAGTTTATTCACTGCTAGTGAGAATACAATGTAAAGATACAATTAGCATAGTGTGGCGATGTGGCCCCCTTAGAAAACTTCCCTCCTTTCTGCTCCAGTCTACTCTGAATACTCACGCTGTCCCTGTGTGGCCCTCGGCCCAGTTTGCTCTCTTTGCAATGAGGATAATGAGGCCGCATTAGAAAACATTCCTCCACATTGCTCGATGTCTTCTCATACAGACTGTTTGACTTCTCAAGCTGTCACTGTGTATCTCTGTTACAAGCTGTCACTGTGTATCTCTGTTACAAGCTGTCACTGTGTATCTCTGTTACGAGCTGTCACTGTGTGTCTCTGTTACAAGCTGTCACTGTGTATCTCTGTTACAAGCTGTCACTGTGTGTCTCTGTTACAAGCTGTCACTGTGTATCTCTGTTACAAGCTGTCACTGTGTATCTCTGTTACAAGCTGTCACTGTGTATCTCTGTTACAAGCTGTCACTGTGTATCTCTGTTACAAGCTGTCACTGTGTATCTCTGTTACAAGCTGTCACTGTGTATCACTGTTACAAGCTGTCACTGTGTATCTCTGTTACAAGCTGTCACTGGGTATCACTGTTACAAGCTGTCACTGTGTATCTCTGTTATAAGCTGTCACTGTGTATCTCTGTTACAAGCTGTCACTGTATATCTCTGTTACGAGCTGTCACTGTGTATCTCTGTTAGAAGCTGTCACTGTGTATCACTGTTACAAGCTGTCACTGTGTATCCCTGTTACAAGCTGTTTCCCAGCATGCATCACTGTAAGCAGATCCTTCCTCCAGACACAGACCACACTGTAGTGTTTAGATGAAACACTGTAGTGTTTAGATGACTGGGTGTGAGGAGCCTTGTGTTAACAATGGGAGAACTGGACTGACTGGGGAGGTAACTGCTGCCTATTTCAATTATTGAAGTAGTTATTACATTATGGACAGCAGTGGTGCTCTGGCTCCCTCGTGTGGTCAGTGTTAATATCTGCACCGTGTCTCTCGCAGGTCACATTAATGAGTCACTTTATTCACTTGAACACAGAGCAGCTCCTGTGTTACTGACACCCCCCATTCTAAATTACACTTTATCATTAAAATGCTGCTTTTATCATCAAGCTCTTTGGGCTACACTTCTGAGTGTGAACACACCACTTCCGTATGCAGGTTTTTAAATGATAAAAACAAGACAAAAAGAAGTAAAACACAAACATTGGGGTTTGCTTCCTCCCATTTTTAAGGTAATAACAGCCCTAATGCTCTAAGACTAGATCACTGACCTGGTCTGTCTTCAAGTGCCATCACTTTGCTTACTTAAAAAAATAATCTTGTAAAACTCATAAAATCCAGGGGCTCCTGAGAGGCGCATCCAGCCAAGGCACTGCGCCGGAGTGCAGGATGTGCCCTGCAGCCCGGAGATCGCTGGTTTGAATCCAGGCTGTGCCATCGCCGGCTGTGGCTGGGAGCCTACAGGGGGCGGCGGATGAATTTAAATGGAATATTATAATAGAAAGTATAACAGGAAGAACAAGAGGAAACTATCAATGCCTCCAAAATGACATGACAACGAGGTGTAATACATACTGACTGACACAGCCCAATCAACACAGCTCAGTGCAGACCAACTGCAGCGGCTCTGCAGCTGTTCTCAGCCTCAGCCCCTGTGGTTACTGTCTATGAGCCAGAGCAGTTCCTGCTGAGCTGAGGGAGGTTTTTGTACGGACGTGTGAGAGGGGAGCTATAGGACTGCTGACAGTAGTAATCTCCTGCATCTTCAGCCTGGACTCCACTGATGGTCAGTGTAAACTGTGTCCCAGATCCACTGCCACTGAATGGAGCTGGAGTCCCAGAGTGAAGAGTGCTGGCATATCTAACCAGGAGCTGTGGAGCCTGGCCAGGTTTCTGCAGGTACCAGTGGAGGGAGCTGCTAATGGATTGACTGGCTGTACAGCTGATAGAGACAGTGTGTCCTGGGAGAACAGACTGAGCTGGTGGAGACTGAGTCAGAAAAATACAATAAAAAAGTTTTGAAATAATTCTCTTTAATTGTCTCCCTGAGCAAAGAGCCCCAGTGTCCCCAGCAGTAGAAGCAATGGCATCATTGTACTGTGTGTTTCAGTGACTCTGAAAGGGCTAGCAGTGACTCATCAATACTGTGTGTCTTAAAGTGTTTGGAGCAGTGAGGCAGGCACAGGTATGCAAAGCACCTTCCTTTATACAAATCCTGTCCCAGGCAGTTAGATGAGATCTGAGCCGTGAGCACCAGTGGGGCTTCATAGGGTTGGCCCACTTTTACTGTTTTCTTCTATTATTATTATTATTATTATTTATTGTACTGATTCTTGAAATGTATTTTTGTCTATGACTGTAAGTAACCCTGGATAAGGGCGTCTGCTAAGAAATAAATAATAATAAATAATCGTAATGATACTGCTAATAGTACTGCTAATACTAATAATTCTGCTAATAGTAATAATACTGCTAATATTATTATTATTATTATTATTATTTATTGTACTGATTCTTGAAATGTATTTTTGTCTATGACTGCACCCTGGATAAGGGCGTCTGCTAAGAAATAAATAATAATAAATAATCGTAATGATACTGCTAATACTAATAATTCTGCTAATAGTAATAATACAGGGCGACTTACAGTTGTGTACAAAAAAAAATACATCAGGAATTACAGTTCAATTGAGAGCAAGATACAAAATACAATGACTTCAGTCCTAGTAAGGGCAAATACAAAAGCACAGTGCAGTTTGATATCAGGGCAGTTCAAGAGCTGACAAGTGTAGATAGTTTAAACAGTTGAAGGAACATGTGGGGACTGAAAAGTCCTTTTTTTAAATCTGAAGAGCACAGACTACATCGTCGGGAGCCTAGATAGAAGATTCCTGGCTGTAACAGGGTCTCACAGAATGGCTTTGGTGGATGACGTCAGACCCCGGAAGAAACACAGACTAGAATAAAAGATTAAACAAAACAGAAACACAGACCAAACAAAACGGCACAATAACCAAACTAAAATAGACAGACAAAAACTGTGCACAAACCAAACAGATAAACAAGTATGTATCGTACTGGCTGTTCCAGCACGTTTAGCAATTGTTGCTTTAATTATATTGTTCTCTCCTTTCTCTCCCCCGTTCTCCACTCACGAACCCCCAACCCCGAATGAGTGAAACTGCGTGCCTTTTATGCAGCTGTACCGAGACTCGATTGCTAATCAATCATTCAATTGGAATCTTGGTACATCTGCACGTGAATTAAGTGCATTTCCCCGTGCTCACATATTCTTACATTTTACCTGCACGTGAAGTGATGTGCCATCCCCGTGCCTAAATAAAAAATATACATTTTATATCACACATGCTACACAGACCCATTTATACCCCGTGTACCAATGACTATACACCAACATTAACACACAAGACATAACAAACATAAATATACACACAAGGGCGGGCACATTGCCACACAGGGCTTAGAAGAACTTTTAAGGAAGAGACAGATCGCTTTTAGATATACAGACACAGAGGTATCCGTGCTGTGCTAATCAAATCAGGTAAGAGTTGTAAGAAGGTAACTTCAGTCTCTGCTATGGAAGCTATTTTAGCAAATGGGATCACACTTGTAGTATTGATAGGTATTTACATTGTTAGAATCCAGTTGTATGTGTTCTGCTCCTATTCTACCTTTAAGTAAATACTTACAGTTTCATTTTGAGTCATATGTTAATGACCTCTTGGGAATAACTCTGCAAACCCACACTTACTGTAAACACAGATGCCACAACCCTGAGATTAGCTAAACAAAGGAAATGAATTGTGACACTTAAAGAGATGTACTCTATAGCATAAAATACTACACTGCAAATTAATTACAACAAATCAACTACAAGCCAAAAAACATGTGACAATTGTAAAGCACACAGAGGTGTGATAAAGCATAGGGAAGCATTGTAAAGCACAGAGAGGTCTGGTAAAGCACAGAGAGGTCTGGTAAAGCATAGGGAAGCATTGTAAAGCACAGAGAGGTGTGATAAAGCATAGGGAAGCATTGTAAAACACAGAGAGGTCTGGTAAAGCACAGAGAGGTCTGGTAAAGCATAGGGAAGCATTGTAAAGCACAGAGAGGTGTGATAAAGCATAGGGAAGCATTGTAAAACACAGAGAGGTCTGGTAAAGCACAGAGAGGTCTGGTAAAGCATAGGGAAGCATTGTAAAGCACAGAGAGGTGTGATAAAGCATAGGGAAGCATTGTAAAGCACAGAGAGGTCTGGTAAAGCATAGGGAAGCATTGTAAAGCACAGAGAGGTGTGATAAAGCATTGGGAAGCATTGTAAAACACAGAGAGGTCTGGTAAAGCACAGAGAGGTCTGGTAAAGCATAGGGAAGCATTGTAAAGCACAGAGAGGTGTGATAAAGCATAGGGAAGCATTGTAAAACACAGAGAGGTCTGGTAAAGCACAGAGAGGTCTGGTAAAGCATAGGGAAGCATTGTAAAGCACAGAGAGGTGTGATAAAGCATAGGGAAGCATTGTAAAACACAGAGAGGTCTGGTAAAGCACAGAGAGGTCTGGTAAAGCACAGAGAGGTCTGGTAAAGCATAGGGAAGCATTGTAAAGCACAGAGAGGTGTGGTAAAGCATAGGGAAGCATTGTAAAGCACAGAGATGTGTGGTAAAGCATAGGGAAGCATTGTAAAGCACAGAGAGGTCTGATAAAGCATAGGGAAGCATTGTAAAGCACAGAGAGGTGTGATAAAGCATAGGGAAGCATTGTAAAGCACAGAGAGGTCTGGTAAAGCATAGGGAAGCATTGTAAAGCACAGAGAGGTGTGATAAAGCATAGGGAAGCATTGTAAAGCACAGAGAGGTGTGATAAAGCATAGGGAAGCATTGTAAAGCACAGAGAGGTCTGG
Organism: Acipenser oxyrinchus oxyrinchus; assembly: GCA_030684275.1. Taxonomy (NCBI): domain Eukaryota; kingdom Metazoa; phylum Chordata; class Actinopteri; order Acipenseriformes; family Acipenseridae; genus Acipenser; species Acipenser oxyrinchus. The sequence continues at coordinate 7,396,859 of CM060291.1, read as the reverse complement.
TAAAGCATAGGGAAGCATTGTAAAGCACAGAGAGGTCTGATAAAGCATAGGGAAGCATTGTAAAGCACAGAGAGGTGTGATAAATCATAGGGAAGCATTGTAAAGCACAGAGAGGTCTGGTAAAGCATAGGGAAGCATTGTAAAGCACAGAGAGGTGTGATAAAGCATAGGGAAGCATTGTAAAGCACAGAGAGGTGTGATAAAGCATAGGGAAGCATTGTAAAGCACAGAGAGGTCTGGTAAAGCATAGGGAAGCATTGTAAAGCACAGAGAGGTGTGATAAAGCATAGGGAAGCATTGTAAAGCACAGAGAGGTCTGGTAAAGCATAGGGAAGCATTGTAAAGCACAGAGAGGTGTGATAAAGCACAGGGAAGCATTGTAAAGCACAGAGAGGTCTGGTAAAGCATAGGGAAGCATTGTAAAGCACAGAGAGGTCTGGTAAAGCATAGGGAAGCATTGTAAAGCACAGAGAGGTGTGATAAAGCATAGGGAAGCATTGTAAAGCACAGAGAGGTCTGGTAAAGCATAGGGAAGCATTGTAAAGCACAGAGAGGTGTGATAAAGCATAGGGAAGCATTGTAAAGCACAGAGAGGTGTGATAAAGCATAGGGAAGCATTGTAAAGCACAGAGAGGTGTGATAAAGCATAGGGAAGCATTGTAAAACACAGAGAGGTCTGGTAAAGCACAGAGAGGTCTGGTAAAGCATAGGGAAGCATTGTAAAGCACAGAGAGGTATGATAAAGCATAGGGAAGCATTGTAAAACACAAAGAGGTATGGTAAAGCACAGAGAGGTCTGGTAAAGCATAGGGAAGCATTGTAAAGCACAGAGAGGTGTGATAAAGCATAGGGAAGCATTGTAAAACACAGAGAGGTCTGGTAAAGCACAGAGAGGTCTGGTAAAGCATAGGGAAGCATTGTAAAGCACAGAGAGGTGTGGTAAAGCATAGGGAAGCATTGTAAAGCACAGAGATGTGTGGTAAAGCATAGGGAAGCATTGTAAAGCACAGAGAGGTCTGATAAAGCATAGGGAAGCATTGTAAAGCACAGAGAGGTGTGATAAAGCATAGGGAAGCATTGTAAAGCACAGAGAGGTCTGGTAAAGCATAGGGAAGCATTGTAAAGCACAGAGAGGTGTGATAAAGCATAGGGAAGCATTGTAAAGCACAGAGAGGTGTGATAAAGCATAGGGAAGCATTGTAAAGCACAGAGAGGTCTGGTAAAGCATAGGGAAGCATTGTAAAGCACAGAGAGGTGTGATAAAGCATAGGGAAGCATTGTAAAGCACAGAGAGGTGTGATAAAGCATAGGGAAGCATTGTAAAGCACAGAGAGGTGTGATAAAGCATAGGGAAGCATTGTAAAGCACAGAGAGGTCTGGTAAAGCATAGGGAAGCATTGTAAAGCACAGAGAGGTCTGGTAAAGCATAGGGAAGCATTGTAAAGCACAGAGAGGTGTGATAAAGCATAGGGAAGCATTGTAAAGCACAGAGAGGTCTGGTAAAGCATAGGGAAGCATTGTAAAGCACAGAGAGGTGTGATAAAGCATAGGGAAGCATTGTAAAGCACAGAGAGGTGTGGTAAAGCATAGGGAAGCATTGTAAAGCACAGAGAGGTGTGGTAAAGCATAGGGAAGCATTGTAAAGCACAGAGAGGTGTGGTAAAGCATAGGGAAGCATTGTAAAGCACAGAGAGGTGTGATAAAGCATAGGGAAGCATTGTAAAGCACAGAGAGGTGTGATAAAGCATAGGGAAGCATTGTAAAGCACAGAGAGGTCTGGTAAAGCATAGGGAAGCATTGTAAAGCACAGAGGTGTGGTAAAGCATAGGGAAGCATTGTAAAGCACAGAGATGTGTGGTAAAGCATAGGGAAGCATTGTAAAGCACAGAGGTGTGGTAAAGCATAGGGAAGCATTGTAAAGCACAGAGATGTGTGGTAAAGCATAGGGAAGCATTGGAAAGCACAGAGAGGTGTGGTAAAGCATAGGGAAGCATTGTAAAGCACAGAGATGTGTGATAAAGCATAGGGCAGCATTGTAAAACAGAGGTCTGGTAAAGCATAGGGAAGCATTGTAAAGCACAGAGAGGTGTGATAAAGCATAGGGAAGCATTGTAAAGCACAGAGAGGTCTGGTAAAGCATAGGGAAGCATTGTAAAGCACAGAGAGGTGTGATAAAGCACAGGGAAGCATTGTAAAGCACAGAGAGGTCTGGTAAAGCATAGGGAAGCATTGTAAAGCACAGAGAGGTGTGATAAAGCATAGGGAAGCATTGTAAAACACAGAGAGGTCTGGTAAAGCACAGAGAGGTCTGGTAAAGCATAGGGAAGCATTGTAAAGCACAGAGAGGTATGATAAAGCATAGGGAAGCATTGTAAAACACAGAGAGGTATGGTAAAGCACAGAGAGGTCTGGTAAAGCATAGGGAAGCATTGTAAAGCACAGAGAGGTGTGATAAAGCATAGGGAAGCATTGTAAAACACAGAGAGGTCTGGTAAAGCACAGAGAGGTCTGGTAAAGCATAGGGAAGCATTGTAAAGCACAGAGAGGTGTGGTAAAGCATAGGGAAGCATTGTAAAGCACAGAGATGTGTGGTAAAGCATAGGGAAGCATTGTAAAGCACAGAGAGGTGTGATAAAGCACAGGGAAGCATTGTAAAGCACAGAGAGGTCTGGTAAAGCATAGGGAAGCATTGTAAAGCACAGAGAGGTCTGGTAAAGCATAGGGAAGCATTGTAAAGCACAGAGAGGTGTGATAAAGCATAGGGAAGCATTGTAAAGCACAGAGAGGTCTGGTAAAGCATAGGGAAGCATTGTAAAGCACAGAGAGGTGTGATAAAGCATAGGGAAGCATTGTAAAACACAGAGAGGTCTGGTAAAGCACAGAGAGGTCTGGTAAAGCATAGGGAAGCATTGTAAAGCACAGAGAGGTGTGATAAAGCATAGGGAAGCATTGTAAAGCACAGAGATGTGTGGTAAAGCATAGGGAAGCATTGTAAAGCACAGAGAGGTGTGATAAAGCACAGGGAAGCATTGTAAAGCACAGAGAGGTCTGGTAAAGCATAGGGAAGCATTGTAAAGCACAGAGAGGTCTGGTAAAGCATAGGGAAGCATTGTAAAGCACAGAGAGGTGTGATAAAGCATAGGGAAGCATTGTAAAGCACAGAGAGGTCTGGTAAAGCATAGGGAAGCATTGTAAAGCACAGAGAGGTGTGATAAAGCATAGGGAAGCATTGTAAAGCACAGAGAGGTGTGGTAAAGCATAGGGAAGCATTGTAAAGCACAGAGAGGTGTGGTAAAGCACGGGGAAGCATTGTAAAGCACAGAGAGGTGTGGTAAAGCATAGGGAAGCATTGTAAAGCACAGAGAGGTGTGATAAAGCATAGGGAAGCATTGTAAAGCACAGAGAGGTGTGATAAAGCATAGGGAAGCATTGTAAAGGACAGAGAGGTCTGGTAAAGCATAGGGAAGCATTGTAAAACAGAGGTGTGGTAAAGCATAGGGAAGCATTGTAAAGCACAGAGATGTGTGGTAAAGCATAGGGAAGCATTGTAAAACAGAGGTGTGGTAAAGCATAGGGAAGCATTGTAAAGCACAGAGATGTGTGGTAAAGCATAGGGAAGCATTGGAAAGCACAGAGAGGTGTGGTAAAGCATAGGGAAGCATTGTAAAGCACAGAGATGTGTGATAAAGCATAGGGCAGCATTGTAAAACAGAGGTCTGGTAAAGCATAGGGAAGCATTGTAAAGCACAGAGAGGTGTGATAAAGCATAGGGAAGCATTGTAAAGCACAGAGAGGTCTGGTAAAGCATAGGGAAGCATTGTAAAGCACAGAGAGGTGTGATAAAGCACAGGGAAGCATTGTAAAGCACAGAGAGGTCTGGTAAAGCACAGGGAAGCATTGTAAAACACAGAGAGGTCTGGTAAAGCACAGAGAGGTCTGGTAAAGCATAGGGAAGCATTGTAAAGCACAGAGAGGTATGATAAAGCATAGGGAAGCATTGTAAAACACAGAGAGGTATGGTAAAGCACAGAGAGGTCTGGTAAAGCATAGGGAAGCATTGTAAAGCACAGAGAGGTGTGATAAAGCATAGGGAAGCATTGTAAAACACAGAGAGGTCTGGTAAAGCACAGAGAGGTCTGGTAAAGCATAGGGAAGCATTGTAAAGCACAGAGAGGTGTGGTAAAGCATAGGGAAGCATTGTAAAGCACAGAGATGTGTGGTAAAGCATAGGGAAGCATTGTAAAGCACAGAGAGGTGTGGTAAAGCACAGGGAAGCATTGTAAAGCACAGAGAGGTCTGGTAAAGCATAGGGAAGCATTGTAAAGCACAGAGAGGTGTGGTAAAGCATAGGGAAGCATTGTAAAGCACAGAGAGGTGTGGTAAAGCATAGGGAAGCATTGTAAAGCACAGAGAGGTGTGGTAAAGCATAGGGAAGCATTGTAAAGCACAGAGAGGTGTGGTAAAGCATAGGGAAGCATTGTAAAGCACAGAGAGGTCTGGTAAAGCATAGGGAAGCATTGTAAAGCACAGAGAGGTCTGGTAAAGCATAGGGAAGCATTGTAAAGCACAGAGGTGTGTGGTAAAGCATAGGGAAGCATTGTAAAGCACAGAGAGGTCTGGTAAAGCATAGGGAAGCATTGTAAAGCACAGAGATGTGTGGTAAGGGGGGCAGGTGTCTGTCTGTGCAGGGAACACAAGCAGCAAACACACCAATCAGACATGTTTATTTATTACATTAATAGAATTGGAAGAAAAGTGAAAACATTAACACTTCAATTGTACTATAAAGCACAATACAAAGTTAATTTAACAAAACTGTGCTAATAATAATAATAATAATAATAATAATAATAATAAAAAATCAGAAAAAAAGACATGCACAGAACACTTTGAACTCTTAACATGTTTACCCAGACAGCCCCGACGAAAATACATTTGATTTCATTTGATCTGATTAAAGAAAATATACAAGCACACTGACACAAAACAAGGTTACATTTTATCTTGTTGCTGAAAAGCTGAAATTAAAATGTAACCAGAAACAAAAACCAAGAGAGAGATGCAGTTGTATCATTGCTGTTTATAGTTCGGGTGAATTCACTGAATTGTCAAACTATTGAATGTTTTAAGATGAGAAATTAAAACTTAAAAATAATTCGCTACTTGGCTCTTAAAATTGTACAATTGTATTCAACCTATATATTCTAGATATTTTAACTGATTTGAAAATAGAAACACATGTTAAAAAAACATCCATACAAAGACATGAAAGCCCAGTTAAACAAACCCGTCATTACTAATGATCACCTCTCTTTCACTTCATGTCTGCCAGACACACTGATCTCCATCTGAGGAAGCGGTTCAAACTGGAATGTGGAATTCAATGAGAATTCACTGCACTGGTTCTCCATGTTGTACTCTGGTCAAGGAAATTACGTAAGCTAGCTGTATCGCCGTGCTGTACAAAGTCCTTTCTTTGGTCAGCTCAGCCCAGAAACGAACATCTCCACTGATGCAGCTCAGAAACCAACATCTCTGCATCATGCCGACTCAGAAAGAAAACAACGTCTCTGATGCCATGAAAGCTCAGCTCAGCTCAGAAGTGTCACAAAGACGGCCGGAGTGGGTGACGTCAGACCAGAGCCAGGAAATAAATAACAGAGATGGGGTTTTGGTGAAGCTGAGCGCGTGATCGCGCTCAGCATTTAATAATTAAACAGAACAGAAAATAAAAGGTTTGAACACAAAACACGGCACATTCGCCAAAACAAGAGAGATAAACAAAACGGACAGACACTAACAAACAGGGACGAACAAACACGGTGAGCACAAATAGTTATTATTCTTTTTACTATATTTTATTTTCCTTTTCTCTTCTCCACACCCGTTCTCCACTCACCGAACACCCAACCCCGAGTGAGTCAAACGTGCATCTATATATACTGTTGTGCTGGGATTCAATTACTAATTAATTATTCACTTGAATCCCAGCACGTGAATTAATTAAGTGCAACCTCGTGCTCACATATTAAATACTTTAAATGCACGTGAAGTGATGTGCCATCCTCGTGCCTAAATACAATTCTATAATTTTAAATACTCGTGCTGCACACACCCATTTATATCCCGTGCAACCATCGCTATACACCAACATTTACACACAACACGTAACATACAACACAAACTACGCACAAGGGCGTGGCCACATTGCCACAAGAAGTAACTAACATCTCCACTGATGCAGCTCAGAACACCATCAGCTGACACGTGTGTGTGAGATCACTGGTGTGTCACCTCGGATTCTTTGTTCCTGTTTGCATTTCGATTCCTGAATAAACTATTTTGTTTACCTGAAGAAGATGAATTATTTTTCAGAAGAAATGGAACCTCTTACAATAGTTAACCATAGTAAACATTTATTATGATGTCTCATTCCCATGGTACAGTATAGTACAGTAGTGAAAGTGTGTTAAAACCATGGGGTAAGCAGCACTATGATAAATCCGCCATGGTAAGCTTGCATTAGGCTGCACGTGTTGCTTCTATTGTTGCTTGCGGTGTTCAGGCACAGCTACTGCTTTCACTGTGTCGACTGCTTCCTGTTTTATGTCTGCTATTGCTTTGATCACTCTCTGTACTGCATCGCCTGGCCCTGATGCTTCTGATCCAATTGACGCTTCAACTACTCCCCCTAATACCCCTAACGTCACTGCCCCTGGTACCACTGCTGCCCCACCTGCAATACATGCTAGCCCCCCTCCCAATAAGATCCCCAGACCAGCTCCCACTGCCGCGCCTGTCAGTACGGTCGTCAATCTCCTAATGAAGCTGTTGGAATTTTCAGCCTCTTCTCTGCTTATTCCTTTACTAACCTGCTCTTGTTTGATCGCTGTTTCTGCCTGCTGGTACATCTCATCAGTGTAGTGGCTGCCTCCGTTCACAGCCACCATGCGCTCTATTTTCTCTAGCAGCGCAGTGACCTGGGTGCGATCCTCCTTGTTTTTATTGTTGAAGGCGTGATACCCCCCGCACTTTCTAACCAGCTCTCGGAGCTCCTGGCTGCCTCTCTGAATGTACTCCTCGATAGTCTTGTCCTTTTTTAGTTCATTCGCTCTAGTGAAGAGAATGATGGTGAACCTCATAACTTCCTCACTAAACATCTTCTGGATTTCCTGCACTGTTTCACGCTTGTGCTCCGTGTATCGCCCCACCGGCATCACCAGGAGGAACGCGTGGGGTCCCGGGGAGCACAGGGAGATGCATCGCACAATCTCCTCTTAAACCTCATCTTCAGAGAGATCTGTGTTGAAGATTCCTGGAGTGTCGATCACAGAAACCGTTCTCCCAGCAACGACAGAGGTTTTCTTCTCACACTTCCTTGTTGTTGAGGAGGAGCTGATTTTAGATTCAAACTCCTTACTGCCCAGGATGGTGTTTCCAGAGGCACTCTTCCCATCTCCTGTCTTCCCAAGCAGCACCACCCTCAGCTCAGAGGACCTGCCCTGGTCCTGTCCCTGCTTACTAGACACTGCAAAACCAAAAAGAGTGGATTACTGCCCACAGAGAGGAGAGGCCTGGGTTTGAAAGAGGGTGTAACAATTCACCGGTACAGAATAGGCAGGTCTGATTCAAACGATACGTCATCAACCATACAGGTACAAAACAATACAAACACTGGGTTTGAAACAGGGTGTAACAATTCACCGGTACAGAATAGGTAGGTCTGATTCAAACGATACGTCATCAACCATACAGGTACAAAACAATACAAACACTGGGTTGGGTTGGGACAGGCCCTGCAGTGAAGAACAACAGCGACAGCTCATAATCCACACTTCACAGGTATAACTATTAATACAAGTGTCTCTCTATTTCTTTCAGGTGTGTCTTTGAAAAGAGGAAGGTGTTCATGTTGCTGTGTGGTGCAGACAGTCCGTGTGGCTGCCTGGTTAAACAGAAACAGCCCTACTCAACAGATTCTGTGATCTGGATTAGGATGCCTGATTCAAGGGACATGTCTTTGTTTAATCACTCAATGACCTTTCACCTCTTCCCTGGTCTTACTGGAGACCAGTGAGATGTGACAGCAGGGTTGAAAGGTCACAGTGTGATGTCTTTGGATTCAGTTCGGATTGTGGAGGCACAGACAATGGCAGGTGGATTCTGATAGAGAGAAATAACTTATGAAATGAATATACTCCAGATCATTATAAGCATCATGAAAAGGTAAAGGATTGTTTGTATTGCTACATCACCACTTCTATAGTAAACCCAACAACTACACTGAGCATCATGCAAACTCTCTCTCTCGCTTCTACAACAGTAACAGAACCTTTGAGGGCTTGACTGAAGTTTTTAAAAAAAATCTTAAAAGCAGTTGAAATAGCAGATATTTCATTGCAAAGTCCATGCAGGTGCAGATGCCGTTTTTTTAAGGATCGCTGGACATGCAGGCGTCTGTTTCTGTGCCCGAGCCCCACCGGGTTCTCAAGCACTGCCAGCATGCAACAAACATGGCAAATAAGACAAAAGCAAATGTGGCAAAATAAAATAGCACATTTAACAGCCCTGACTTTATCATCCTCCTCCTCACTGAACATCGTCCAGCCTGCTGCACTGCTCAATACACAAACCCTGGATTACAGTAACGTTATAAAACCTTTTTCTTTTAAAACACACCTTCATTTTATTACATGCAAATACTGTTCAAAAACAGCGCACTTATCGAGAGGTCTTTGAATAAATGCATTGTGTTGGTTTGGGATCACCAGCAGTGCAGCATTACAGGGAACAGAAAGCTACGGCATGCAACACCTGAAACGACTTGTATGCCAACACTTGGTGCCTTCTCTGCTCTTGAGAAAAGTGCGTTATCCTGTCACAGTTATGAGGTCACAGACTTTATTTATTTATTTTATAAAAACTCTGCAGCAGCCATAGACTTGTTGAATTTGTAATCCTCTGCAGCACTATGTTTAGTTTATGGAGCACTAAACGCAGTTCTCTCATTCCTTTGTTTATTTATTATTGTGATTTTGTGAAGCCCCCGTTGTTTCTCCAGTGTTACTGCAGCATGCAGCTCAGGGTTAGTTCAGGCCTGGGTTAGAGTTTACGCAGGGTGTTCATTTTCAAAAGCTAAAAAAAATACATTAACAATAAAAAAAAAAAACTAATCTGCAGTTTTTCAGCGTCTTTCAAAATAATTAAATAGCTTCAAATTATATTAATATCTTATTTAATGCAACTTAAGTGAATGGTATGTTAGTTATTGTTGCATATGACAAGGTTAAGTATGCGTGTACTGCTCAAAGTAGATACACTAGAGACATTTTAGGTGAGTGCTATTTTACTGTAGTTATTTGTGCAAATTATAAGCTAACCATCTGAGAGTTCTGTGAAAAAGCATGTTCTGATTACAATGTAAACTGGTGTCATGTGCTGCTGTCTAAGTGAGATGCCACTTGCTGTTTAGATGGAGACCATCAGCAGAGTAAGACAAGCAGCCCAGTACTGCAGAGAGAAGACTGCAGGACGTCATTAGTGGGGCGCCTTTTGTTTTATTTATTGGGTTTTTAAGTGTGTTATTAAACAAAAAATAAATCAGTGAAATTAACAGACTGATCAAAATCAATAATGGTGTTCAGTGTGGATTATGTAAATATTTACGCAGCACACATCCAGTCTTCAATGTTCAGGTAACCAGAACACATTCAGAAGTTTTGCTGTTTAATTTATTTTTTATTTTTTATATGAAACCTGGTTTTGCTTGTTTGCATACACTATAATAGTTGTACACTAAACAAACTAATATTATTAATAATAATAATAATAATAATAGGGAGAATTAGCATGACATGACACTATTTCCCAGTTTAGTAAGAAAGGCTATTGTCAGTTGTTACCAGTTCTGTGGATGTTGAAAGAAGTGTTTCTTCATAAAGACACATTTTCACAGCGCAACATCAATCCATGAATAAAGACTGGGTTAATGCACTGACGATACTGAAGTTCAATAGAAAATACAAAGCACATGAGCTGACAATAGCAATGCAGCCCATGACCTGACGATAGCAATGCAGCCCATGACCTGACGATAGCAATGCAGCCCATGACCTGACGATAGCAATGCAGCCCATGAGCTGACAATAGCAATGCAGCCCATGAGCTGACAATAGCAATGCAGCCCATGAGCTGACAATAGCAATGCAGCCCATGAGCTGACGATAGCAATGCAGCCCATGAGCTGACGATAGCAATGCAGCCCATGACCTGACGATAGCAATGCAGCCCATGACCTGACGATAGCAATGCAGCCCATGACCTGACGATAGCAATGCAGCCCACGACCTGACGATAGCAATGCAGCCCACGAGCTGACGATAGCAATGCAGCCCACGAGCTGACGATAGCAATGCAGCCCACGAGCTGACGATAGCAATGCAGCCCACGAGCTGACGATAGCAATGCAGCCCACGAGCTGACGATAGCAATGCAGCCCACGAGCTGACGATAGCAATGCAGCCCACGAGCTGACGATAGCAATGCAGCCCACGAGCTGACAATAGCAATGCAGCCCACGAGCTGACAATAGCAATGCAGCCCATGAGCTGACAATAGCAATGCAGCCCATGAGCTGACAATAGCAATGCAGCCCATGAGCTGACAATAGCAATGCAGCCCATGAGCTGACAATAGCAATGCAGCCCATGAGCTGACAATAGCAATGCAGCCCATGAGCTGACAATAGCAATGCAGCCCATGAGCTGACAATAGCAATGCAGCCCATGAGCTGACAATAGCAATGCAGCCCATGAGCTGACAATAGCAATGCAGCCCATGAGCTGACAATAGCAATGCATTCCGATCGTCGCTCCGAGTGAGGCGGGGGTATAGCTTGAACTGCTGAGAACTCAAAGTATAAGAGCTTTTCTCTTTTTGCCATGATTGCTGCTCATGTCAGGCAAACTCTTTTGGCATAGGTTTGGTTACGTTTCTATGGTTATTGTTGTCATAGCAGCCACATTTGCAGTTTTTCTTGTCTGCGCAGTTCTGGCCAAACGAGCAAACCGTTTTCTTTGAAACTGAAAACTAAGATGTATTGTGGTTTGGCCCTAACCCTAACCCTAACCCTGATTACATCCAATTTGACTCGTTAAACACATGCCATCCATTTTAATAGTAACAAATGTATCAATTTTATTATCAACCTACCCTTCACAATGCTTGTACAAACAAATGTTTTATAGCCAATAGTTTAACTTACTTGTACCTAATTGTGCATTTATTTTCTATACTTTGCAATCAAAAACATTACCCGTGTTTCAAACATTGTAAGTATTGTTAACATACAAGCATTGTTATGTATTAAAGGATTTGCGAAGCGTTTTTTGTAGAAATGTAAAATTTAGCGTCTATTATAACATCCTGTGGATATTTGGCTGCACTTCAGCTCAGCCTGAAAGTTAATGAGGTAGTGCGTTACGTGACCTGATGACGCACAAGACACCCCATGTCAGATGCTGCGGCTGCTCTCCTGCACAGGACGTAGCTGCTTTTAAAAGCTGAGATGGAGTTTGGGAATGTACACGGCAAAACAAAAAAAATGACATCTTCATTTCTCATAGTTTATATATTTAAAACAGAATAGTACAAGTCACCAAAAAAGAATCACCCCATGGACTGTGCAGACAAGGTTACAGTCTAGGTGACGATCGCATATCACTAATCTGCACTGTCACTGCACACAGCTTTATAATTACATATACGTCACACGCCGATGATAGCCCAGTGTTTACGAAACACATGCATATCTGACGGGCCGCAAAATATCAACAGGTTTGCCCTATTTATCTGGCTTTAGGTTACTTAAAAAAAACAACAAAAAAAAAAACACACACATGATGTTATAAGAGACCCTAAACTTCACATTTCTGCAAAAAAATTAAAACGCTTGACAAATCCTTTTAAGCAACCTGCATTGACAGAATTACTAACCAATTAAACTTTGCTTGTCATAAAACATATTTCGCTCATTTATAAATTCTTACATTGTATAATGCCCACCTTCACCTACAAAAAAAAAATCAAAAGTGGGTTGTTATTTTTAAATAAATTTAGTTCAATTCTTTCCCCGTTAGGCTCAGTTCACCGCTACCACCCTCGCGCTGACTCGGGAGGGCGAAGTCGAACATGCGCTGTCCTCCGAAGCATGTGCCGTCAGCCGACCGCTTCTTTTCACACTGCAGGCTCACCATGCAGATACCCCAGAGCTACAGCGTTGGAGGAAAACGCAGCTCTCAGCAGCTTACAGGCAAGCCCGCAGGCACCCGGCCAGACTACAGGGGTCGCTGGTGAGCCGAGGGTACCCTGGCCGACCTAAGCCCTCCCCTCCCCCGGGCGACGCTTAGCCAATTGTGTGCCACCCCCTGGGAACTCCCGATCACGGTCGGCAGTGACATAGCCTGGACTCGAACCTGCGATCTGCAGCCTACAGAACACATCCTGCACTCCACACTGAGTGCCTTTACTGGATGTGCCACTAAGGAGCCCAGGCTGGGGGTTTTTAGGCAGAACTTATGCATGCAGTTCAGAATATCATTCACAAGTGTTTTTTTTAAGTTGTAAGACATTCATAGGAGAATATTTAAAACACAGTTTCTCACCAGCAAATCCAGCTGATGTTCCTTCACCTCCTGAAGCCATTGCTCCTGCTTTACCAGGCTGGTGATCTGAATAAACACGGATGGGCTGATCGGAGGAACCTGAAGCCAATGTCCCACTTGCAGGGGAATTGTACTTGAGCACTGTTGGCACTCGTTATCAAGTTTTCAGGATCCTTAACCCTTTAAAAAAAAAATGATATCAGTACAACAAAAACGTAATTGCATATGAAATTGGACTAATATCAACAGCTTTGTGTCGTGGGGGAAACAAATTATCATAAAATAAGGTGTTTCAAGTAAATCAGTTTGAAATCTGTTATATTTAATAATTTGTTTGCATATATGGGTGTACGTGGATATAATTCTGAATACATTCTATGCCTTTTCAGAATATTCTTATTTGCCTACACGGATACATAAAAGCAAAAAATGAAACCCAAAAAACAAAACTCTAAATCCTGACTGCCTACAGTCGTCCATTCTTCCCATAAAGAACCCCAGATAATCTGAACAGTAAGGATGGAAAGATAGACAGGAAGGAGAAGTGTTCTCTGAAAGCTGTTAAAGAACCCCAGATAATCTGAACAGTAAGGATGGAAAGATAGACAGGAAGGAGAAGTGTTCTCTGAAGGCTGTTAAAGAAGCACTTGTAAATGATGCTGTTTTTAACCAAGGCCAGGGCAATGAGGCAGCTTCTTCAACGTGTTACTGCTGTAGTTTAATGTGATTGCAGCTTGTTTTATTATCAGTCATGTGTTTTCATTTAGAAACATGACCTGTGCTACTGCACTCAGTTAAACAGACACAGAACACAGACACAAAGGCCCAGTTTGGGGAATTGTGAAGTCACACGCAGCTGGGAAATGTCATGAGTTTAATAAAGTTGTACAATGAAGTGCTGTGAGGGTACCAGGGACTCCACAAACACTGCGACTCTGCACACCTCACTCAGGGGCGGAGTTTGCCCTGTGGGAGCCCCATGCAAAATTCGGTTTCGAGGCCCCTAGCAGGCCTGTCAAGCCAGTGTATTTAAATGCACATGATTTCAGATGCTTGAAGAGTTTTCAGTATTCTGACATCCAATCTAAACAATGCTGCCTTAGTGGTTATTTTTCACATTAACAGTATTGGATGGAACTCAGTTTTGCATTACAGACTCCTGGTTTGCTTGTTGATTTTTCCATGCCTGTCTTTGTTTACTAATGAAGAAGTAAATAAACTACACGTTTGCATTCGTGTTCAAAGCGATTGTGACAACTGTTCCTTATTGGGATTTGCTATTATTATTATTATTATTATATTTTAAAAACAGTTAAGCTTGAGTCTGTAAAACTCACATGTTGTTTCCCCAGCTGCTTGTTCAGTGGATGGAGCTGTTTTTATTGTGTTTGTTTTGATAAGTGTCGGATGCACTTTTGTTTTTGCAATACAAATGACTGCTTTGCTTTTATTTTCCATTGTTTACCAATGTGCACATTATAAAAACAATGTGTTACCTTTGTAAAACAACCTACCACCACATTTCAAACCTGAACTTTGAAATAAGTTGTGATGTACACACACATTACACATTGTGACAGTTGTATCATTTTGTATACAGGTATTTGTATTTTTATTGATAATATCAGAATGCAGAATAAGAGTTCATTCATTCACCATCCCTGCCTGGACACAGCTTGCGTGTCTGCTGTCGTGTCTACTGCCCATTAGAAACACATCATCGGATCTGACAGATTTTCAAGAAAATAAAATAAAATAAACATTTTCTGTACAGTATGTGTTTGTATTTTGTGCATGTAAACAGCAATATATATTGAAATTATTCTGCACGCATGGGCTAGGGGGTTAGTGTTTAAGAGGCCACCTCGCTCTCTTTTTTTACTTTGCTGTCCTTGTCGCGTAGACTATGATTATTAATTAAAACGGAAATAAACACATTACTGTATTGTGCAATGAGTTCAGATCATACATTTCCACTTCAGGTTATTCTGAGCGAGTTATAAATGCAATGGGTAAATTGAACATTTTTTTTTTTTTTTTAAGTTTACCAAATGAGTCGGCCTCTATTTGTTTGCAAGTGAATGAACATTAACACAATATTATTTTAACACCACCTAATATTCAAACTAATATTATATATATATATATATATATATATATATATATATATATATATATATATATATATACAGTACTGTGCAAAAGTTTTAGGCAGGTGTGAAAAAATGCTGTAAAGTAAGAATGCTTTCAAAAATAGACATGTTAATAGATTATATTTATCAATTAACTAAATGCAAAGTGAGTGAACAGAAGAAAAATCTAAATCAAATCCATATTTGGTGTGACCACCCTTTGCCTTCAAAACAGCATCAATTCTTCTAGGTACACTTGCACAAAGTCAAGGATTTTGTAGGCATATAGTCAGGTGTATGATTAAACAATTATACCAAACAGGTGCTAATGATCATCAATTCAATATGTAGGTTGAAACACAATCATTAACTGAAACAGAAACAGCTGTGTAGGAGGAATAAAACTGGGTGAGGAACAGCCAAACTCAGCTAACAAGGTGAGGTTGCTGAAGACAGTTTACTGTCAAAAGTCATACACCATGGCAAGACTGAGCACAGCAACAAGACACAAGGTAGTTATACTGCATCAGCAAGGTCTCTCCCAGGCAGAAATTTCAAGGCAGACAGGGGTTTCCAGATGTGCTGTCCAAGCTCTTTTGAAGAAGCACAAAGAAACGGGCAACGTTGAGGACCGTGAGACGCAGTGGTCGGCCAAGGAAACTTACTGTAGCAGATGAAAGACACTTCATGCTTACTTCCCTTCGCAATCGGAAGATGTCCAGCAGTGCCATCAGCTCAGAACTGGCAGAAAACAGTGGGACCCTGGTACACCCATCTACTGTCCGGAGAAGTCTGGTCAGAAGTGGCCTTCATGGAAGACTTGCAGCCAAAAAGCCATACCTCCGACGTGGAAACAAGGCCAAGCGACTCAACTATGCACGAAAACACAGGAACTGGGGTGCAGAAAAATGGCAGCAGGTGCTCTGGACTGATGAGTCAAAATTTGAAATATTTGGCTGTAGCAGAAGGCAGTTTGTTCGCCGAAGGGCTGGAGAGCATACACGAATGAGTGTCTGCAGGCAACAGTGAAGCATGGTGGAGGTTCCTTGCAAGTTTGGGGCTGCATTTCTGCAAATGGAGTTGGGGATTTGGTCAGAATTAATGGTCTCCTCAATGCTGAGAAGTACAGGCAGATACTTATCCATCATGCAATACCATCAGGGAGGCATCTGATTGGCCCCAAATTTATTCTGCAGCATGACAACGACCCCAAACATACAGCGAAAGTCATTAAGAACTATCTTCAGCGTAAAGAAGAACAAGGAGTCCTGGAAGTGATGGTATGGCCCCACAGAGCCCTGATCTCAACATCATCGAGTCTGTCTGGGATTACATGAAGAGAGAGAAGCAACTGAGGCTGCCTAAATCCACAGAAGAACTGTGGTTAGTTCTCCAAGATGTTTGGGCCAACCTACCTGCCGAGTTCCTTCAAAAACTGTGTGCAAGTGTACCTATAAGAATTGATGCTTGATGCTGTTTTGAAGGCAAAGGGTGGTCACACCAAATATGGATTTGATTTAGATTTTTCTTCTGTTCACTCACTTTGCATTTAGTTAATTGATAAATATAATCTATTAACATGTCTATTTTTGAAAGCATTCTTACTTTACAGCATTTTTTCACACCTGCCTAAAACTTTTGCACAGTACTGATATATATATATATATATATATATATATATATATATATATATATATATATATATATATATATATAATAGCTGCTGTACCACTGGATCCTGCTGACTGGCCCTCAGTCTTATCAGACTCGCGAAGGTCAGAATTTGTTTACAGAGGACCATTTCAAGTCAGCCCAGACTTTGCTTTCCCAAAGGGAAAAGATGGGCGTTGATTTACCAATAATTTAATACATTGCACCTCAGTGAATGGGGAAACAATCCAGAGAAGCTGGCTTATGTACTCCAAAAAAGAACAATTCAACGCATTGTTTCTGCTGCAAATTGTTTTCTTCTAAACAACAGAAACTGATGAGGGATGGAGTTAGTGACTGGGTCAACATAAGAGCACTTCTGAAGAGTCATGAAAATAGTCCTGAACATATAAAGAGCATGCAGTCTTGGAAAGAGCTTGAAATGCATTTATTATTATTATTATTATTATTATTATTATTATTATTATTAATAATAATAATAATAATAATAATAATAATAATAATAATAATAATAATTTCTTAGCAGATGCCATTATCCAGGGCAACTTACAATTAGAATTTTAAGACAGGGAAAACGATTGATCAGCCAGAAATGTGTCTTACTGAATCCAATAGAAAGTACTGGAGTAATGTTTTGACTCACCTGATTTCAATTGTACAGTCACTTGCAGAAAGAAACCTTGCTTTCCGTGCTTCTTCAAAGACTTTATGCATGCCAAACAATGCAAACTTCCTGAAAGAAGTGGAACTGCTTGCCAAGTTTGATCCAGTAATGGAACAGCATGTAGGACGTGTTCAAAGGGGTAAGTCCCGTGCTCACTATTTAGGGAAAGACATTCAGAATGAATTGATGAAAGCAGTCAGCAACAAACAAAATACTATTTATAATCTTCGACTGCACCCCTGATGTCAGCCATCAGGAACTGATGTCTGTGACAATAAGAACAGCTGCAATTGATGAAAAGCCAGAAATGAAAGAACATTTCTTGGGGTTCCTGGTGGTGCTGAAACAACTGGTCTCAGTTTATCCAATGCAATTTTAGAAAGGCCTGAAGAGCTCAATATACCATTTAGTGACTGCAGAGGTCAGTCCCATGTAGGGATGCACCCAATCCAAGGATTTGGGATTTGGATGAATACTGAATCCATCTCAAAAGATTCAGCCGAATACCGAATCCTACAAATATGTTCAAGAAAAATGAAGGAAACTGTTATAGTTGAGCCTTTTAGTTAATAGTATTTTTATTACCACATGGAAATATATCCCTGAATAAGATTTTTGTTTGAAACGTATGCAATTTACCGCTAGCCCCCAACAGAAATGTGAAAATACAGAACCGTTTACTTTACCTTTACAAGAAAGGAGAGCTGCATCTTTGCCATAATCCACTATTATATTTAATGACGTTTCACCCTGTGTCACGTGATCTGAGAGCTACGAGGAAAACATTACTGTGAGTGACCTGAATCTCGCTGTGAAATAAAACCCATGTTGGTTTAAATGCACCGTGTGTGTAACACCTATCAAAAAGACTACAAAATAGCTTGAACATTATTTGAATAAAACACAGCAGTTCCCAGATGGTTCAACTTGTATTGGCACATTACAATAACGATAAAATGTCATTTTAAACCGTATTGTTCAACAACGACTTGCACATCTTCCAGTTGTAAAGTTACAAAAAATATATATTTCTGTGCACCAATTTTTAAAATCTCAGTATGATCTCTGGAACACGTTTCACAGACAATGCAACAAAGTACAAAAGTCCACAGCAGTTTGCCGTTACTGTATATTACAGGTTTACTGCATCACGTCATGAAAAGTGTGCTGTGACTGTGCTGTTGCATACGGGGGTATGTTTACATTCAGCAGCTGTGTGACGTGTTTAGTGCGCGCTCCACCAGTAATTTAGGGAGCTGAGAGCTGCGACACAGCTTATCAAACGTGTTCTTGGTCTTGAATACCTGTTATTAAATACAAAAGTTACATTCAATACGGATTCGTGTCTCACACATTGGTGGGATATAGTATGTGCGTCTGGGCAGATGTAGGATTCGGATTCGGTCCACCAAATCCTAAGTGTTCGTACGAATCCGAACCCTGCTCAAAAAGTAGGTATTCGGGCCGAATCCGAAACAGAATCCTGGATTCGGTGCATCCCTAGTCCTACGATAATACTGCAAACTTGAGGCAAATCCTCGAGCTGTTGATGTTCCTTGTGGGTCACACACGTTCAATCTGGTTATTGCAGATGCTGCAAAATCATCGGGTGAAGCTTTCCGTTTCTTTGGAAACCTTCAGAAACTCTTCTTTGTTTTTTGTTTTTTTTTCTGCTGCCACACAGCGATGGGATGTTTTGTGCCATCACGTTAATGTGAGGTTGAAATCGTGGAGCGAAACAAAATGGGAAAACAGAGTTAAAAGCACAGAAGCAGTAAGATTTCAAGCTGCTGAAGTCAGGCAGGCTTCGTTGAAGGTAAGAGAGAAATGTACTGAGGCTGCGGCAAAAGTAGAAGCTGAAGCGTTGGAGGAAATGGGATCCTTCCGCTTTCTGATATGCTCAGTTGTGTGGTATGACATTCTGAACAACATCAATCATGTCAGCACGCTTCTACAATCCTCTTATATGCAAATGGATCTGGCGACAAATTTGCTAAAAAGCACCAAAACATTTCTGATGAATTATAGGGAAGATGGGTTTGCTGGTGCTCAAACCACAGCCAAGGCAATGTGTGAAGAAATGAATATACCTGCACAACTCAAAGAGAAACGACTAAGAAGCACAAAAACCACCTCTCCTACGAAGCACCTGACGAGCCCATTGATGATGCACTGAAGAATTTAGAGAGAACGGTTTTGAACACAATTCAGCCATCACATCAATTGAGGACAGATTCCAAACTATAAACAGTGCGAAAGACAAGTCTGGAATTCTGTTTGATTTCAAACAAAGAGCTGAAATACCAAAGGAGTCGCTAACTGAACTGTGGAACAACTTGCAAAACAGTTTTAGCTCTGAACATGAATTAGATGTAGATGGACAGGATCTTTTCCATGAAATTCTCAGCACACACAGTTTGTTTCCAAAGACGATGACAGCTTTTGAAGCCCTCTCCTTTATACATGAAACCCAAATGAAAGAGACCTAGCCTAACCTTTGGATTGCACTGAGCATTGCTGTAACACTCCCAGTAACGGGAGCCTCTGCAGAGAGGAGCTTTTCAAAGTTAAAACTGACAAAGACGGTAACTTCCTGTAGGATGTTCGCTGCAGCCATTCTGTACGCTCAGGTACATCCTCAGCACGCATATAGCACCTGAACTGCTAAACACTGCAACGCAGTGATCATCTTCAGCAATGAAATCCTTTTAAACAACGCTCCTTGCTTGCTGACAGAAGACTGCATCCAGACATTAATATTAATTTATTAATTAATGTGCCGTGAAATATATCTGAAACAAAAACACATCGGAAATGTGAAAAAACAAACAAACAAACAAAAAAACAAAAAAAAAACGCCAAGTTATCAAAAGTGCCCCGTCATTTAGTGGAGATATCAATGTGAATGATCTGCATTTCTTCCCAGGTTAAAACGGCACGGGCATTCTTTATATTGCTGACATTGTAAATAAGTGTAATTTCTCACCTGAGTTTTGAATCGGGGATCCGGGTAACGAGGATTTTTCATGTAAAAAGAAAAAAAAGCATGAGGTTAGATTTCAAACCAAAGCGTGGATGCTGAGCAGCGCATCCTCAGGCCAGGGAGACGCGCACTTTTCCCGGATATTATTATGCGGACAATCCCGGCGCGTTCAGAACATATTGCACCGGTAGTTTTAAAATATAATGAATAAACTAACTACCTGGATGAATCTATTTTTATAAAAACTAAACGGCGATGTCACAAAGACGACTGAGCGGTGACGTCACGTCAGAAGCAGGAACAAAAACAACAGAGACGAGTTTGGTGAAGCTGAGCGAATGCTTTCGCTCAGCATTTAATGAATAAACAGAACAGAAAAATAAACGGTTGTAACAACAAACACACAAAAACAGGACACGGCACTTACGCCAAAATA
>CM060291.1:7346894-7375811 GCA_030684275.1 Acipenser oxyrinchus oxyrinchus | reverse complement strand
TCTTCGTCAAACCAATTGTCTTCTTTCAATTTTTTCTGTTTAGTGTTCCTATTTTTTATTTAGATTTTAGAGCTGTCTGATTATATACAGTACTGTGCAAAAGTTTTAGGCAGGTGTGAAAAAAATGCTGTAAAGTAAGAATGCTTTCAAAAATAGACATGTTAATAGTTTATATTTATCAATTAACAAAATGCAAAGTGAGTGAGCAGAAGAAAAATCTACATCAAATCAATATTTGGTGTGACCACCCTTTGCCTTCAAAACAGCATCAATTCTTCTAGGTACACTTGCACACAGTTTTTGAAGGAACTTGGCAGGTAGGTTAGCCCAAACATCTTGGAGAACTAACCACAGTTCTTCTGTGGATTTAGGCAGCCTCAGTTGCTTCTCTCTCTTCATGTAATCCCAGACAGACTCGATGATGTTGAGATCAGGGCTCTGTGGGGGCCATACCATCACTTCCAGGACTCCTTGTTCTTCTTTACGCTGAAGATAGTTCTTAATGACTTTCGCTGTATGTTTGGGGTCGTTGTCATGCTGCAGAATAAATTTGGGGCCAATCAGATACCTCTCTGATGGTATTGCATGATGGATAAGTAACTGCCTGTACTTCTCAGCATTGAGGAGACCATTAATTCTGACCAAATCCCCAACTGCATTTGCAGAAATGCAGCCCCAAACTTGCAAGGAACCTCCACCATGCTTCACTGTTGCCTGCAGACACTCATTCGTGTACCCTCTCCAGCCCTTCGGCGAACAAACTGCCTTCTGCTACAGCCAAATATTTCAAATTTTGACTCATCAGTCCAGAGCACCTGCTGCCATTTTTCTGCACCCCAGTTCCTGTGTTTTTGTGCATAGTTGAGTCGCTTGGCCTTGTTTCCACGTTGGAGGTATGGCTTTTTGGCCGCAAGTCTTCCATGAAGGCCACTTCTGACCAGACTTCTCCGGACAGTAGATGGGTGTACCAGGGTCCCACTGTTTTCTGCCAATTCTGAGCTGATGGCACTGCTGGACATCTTCCGATTGCGAAGGGAAGTAAGCATGATGTGTCTTTCATCTGCTGCAGTAAGTTTCCTTGGCCGACCACTGCGTCTACAGTCCTCAACGTTGCCCGTTTCTTTGTGCTTCTTCAAAGAGCTTGGACAGCACATCTGGAAACCCCTGTCTGCCTTGAAATTTCTGCCTGGGAGAGACCTTGCTGATGCAGTATAACTACCTTGTGTCTTGTTGCTGTGCTCAGTCTTGCCATGGTGTATGACTTTTGACAGTAAACTGTCTTCAGCAACCTCACCTTGTTAGCTGAGTTTGGCTGTTCCTCACCCAGATTTATTCCTCCTACACAGCTGTTTCTGTTTCAGTTAATGATTGCGTTTCAACCTACATATTGAATTGATGATCATTAGCACCTGTTTGGTATAATTGTTTAATCATACACCTGACTATATGCCTACAAAATTCCTGACTTTGTGCAAGTGTACCTAGAAGAATTGATGCTGTTTTGAAGGCAAAGGGTGGTCACACCAAATATGGATTTGATTTAGATTTTTCTTCTGTTCACTCACTTTGCATTTAGTTAATTGATAAATATAATCTATTAACATGTCTATTTTTGAAAGCATTCTTACTTTACAGCATTTTTTCACACCTGCCTAAAACTTTTGCACAGTACTGTATATTATTCAGATTATCTACAGTCAGATTTACACCTTGTTTACTGTGTGGGTATGGGTGACCAGAAAGGTGTTTATTAATGATTGGATTTCTGGGTTTCCAATTGCTTTCTGGTATTCTTCTGCACTGTTTGGAGCCCATCTGTATGAATGATTGAGGTTGTACAGTTTGCTGGGCTGTGTCTGCATGTTGCTGCTTTGCTCTGTTCTTTTAAGGAACACAGTGGTTTGACTGTGATCTGACAGAGGGGATTGAGGCCTAACAGTGAATGCATGAATACAGGAGGGGTCTAAGTCAGTAATGGTGCAATCTACTACACTGTTACCAAGAGCCGAGCTGTAGGTGTATCTTCCTAAAGTCCCCTTGGATCCTACCATTAACAATGTACAGGCCCAGGCCTTGACAGAGCTGCAGTATTTTTCTCTCATTTTTATTTGTCTCCCGGTCATAACTGTTTCTGCGGAGCTGACCGGTGTGCAGTATAGGGTTTTTTGACCAAATATGTGGTTGTCTCCCTGTGTGCTGATACAGTCAGGCAGTGTGCCTGTCCTGGCGTTCAGATCTCCACAGATCACCACTTTCCCTGGGCCTGGAAATGGCATATCTCTGTTTGGAGACTGGAAAAGATTTCCTCATCAAAGTACGGGGATTGTGAGGGGGGAATATATATTGCACACTGGTAGATGTCATTCTGATTTGAGAGTTTTGCTAATTTTTAACCACATATGTGACTCTGCTTTTTTATGGGATGAATATATTTGGTGATCTCTGCTTTATACCAGATGATAATTCCCCCAGAGTCTCTGCCGTGCCGAATTGTGCTGTGTTTCAGCGAAGGCACTATTATCTCCCTATAGCCTGAGGCACAGTGAGTGGACATGTCTGCCCTGCACCAAGTTTCCTGTAGAATAATCAGATCAATATTTTGAATACTATTTACAAATTCGGGGGCTGTGCTCTTCAGCCCGAATGCTGAGGAGTTCAGCCCCTGGATGTTCCACATTGTTATGGTGAATGCTTTCATCAAGTCTAACTAATATTCTTCCAGAAACCATTCAATTACTTGGAATGAAATAAAAAATGTTTTGAAAAAAAAATATATATATATAAACTTGCTATTTACTATTATATATTTTCTTCTTCTTCTTAACTATTGCAGTTACCATACATTTTTTTTTTTTTTTTTTTTTTACATTTTGGTGTCAGTTATTCAGCTCATGAGCCCAGTGCAGATGAGATTGAGGAGGTGGCGGCTGAGAACCGTGGCGTGCGGGGTGGTGCGGGGCGGTGTGCCGGGCCAGTCCTGGCTCTGCTGGGCTGGGCTGGCTGTGCGGGGTGGTGGGCCGGGCCAGTCCTGGGTGTGCTGGGCTGGGCTGGCTGTGTGGGGCGGTGTGCCGGGCCAGTCCTGGTTCTGCTGGGCTGGGCTGGGCTGGGCGGGTGTCGCTGGTGTTGTCTCTGTGGTGGTCTCAGGTTCCTGGGGGTCCACCTTGCTGGCTCTGGGCTGTGCTGCACTCCGTAGCTGGGAGCTCTTCTGCTGCTCTGTGGGGTGCTGGTAGGGTCCCATCCCAGGGCGACGTCTTTTAAGTTCTTTGAGAAGATCGGTACACCCTGCCTGTGGAGGTGTACATGATCATAGAGGTGCTGGGGCCCGAGGGTGGGGTGGTGGACCAGGTGAACATTTGGAAGCAGAGCGCACCCACGGGATAGCTCTGCATTAATTTTCCCTATTAATTTTGGGTGGATATCCCTTCTTTGTAACAGGGTTGAAATTATGATTTTTGTGTTCAGGAACTCCTGTGTGGCCCTTTCAGCCACTTTAATTATCGATATGGCCACGTTGTCCTGCTGGGCCCGCAGGTCATTGGTTCCCGTATGTATTATTATGTGTGTGGGGGTGCCGAGGCTCGACACGGACAGCTCCTGCAGGGCCTTCCCCGTCGTCGGGCACCATATCTTTGAAACCTTCCGTCCGGGGAAGAGACGCTGCTCACTGATGAATTTCCCATTGGAGTCTATCAGCAGGGCTACTTCAGCGTGGTGTTGTTGACTGCTTGGGGGTGTCGGGGCTGCCTCTGGCTCTGGTTCTGACTCTGGTCCAGTGTCAGACTGTGTGTTGTCGCTGTGTGTCTGTGTGTCGGCGTGCCTGGCTGGGGTGGTGGGTGTGTGTGGCGCTGTTTCTCTGCAGGGCTTTGCTGCTGTCTGGTTGACGGTGCTTCCCGTGGAGTTGCTACTGCTGGGGGTGGTGTTTCTCCTCTCTCTCTGCTGCATCTCCTCTCTCACTCCTGCCAGCTCCCTCTTTAGAGACTCTGTCCTGTTGCAGCACCTTCACCTCTGCTCTCAGCTCTTTGAACAAGGCTTTGTATTCATTTTTCACCTGGGTGAGCTGGTGTCTGAGCTGCTGTGCAGTGGGTTCGTTGTCTGAGAGCCTGGTCAGCACCAGCTCCTGGAGCTCCACCTATCTCCCTCCCCCCTCCCCCCTCTCTCCTCTCCCCATCCCCTCTCTCCTCTCCATCCCCTCTCCTCCCTCCCCTCTCATCTGTCACCTGTCCTCTCTCTCCTCTCCTCTCTCCCCTCTCCCCATTCTCCTCTCCCCTCAGCCCTCTGCCCTCTCCCCTCTCTCCCCTCTGACCTCTTCCCTCTCTCCCTCCCCTCTCACCTCCCCTTTCCCTCTCTCTCTCTCTCCTCTCTCCCTCTCCCTCCTTCTCCCCTCTCCCCTCTGCCCTCTCCCCTCTCCCCTCTGACCTCTTCACTCTCTCACCTCTCCCCTCTCCCCTCCTCTCTCCCTCTCCCTCTCCCTCTGACCTCTTCCCTCTCTCCCTCCCCTCTCACCTCTCCCCTCTCACCTCCCCTTTTCCCTCTCTCTCTCTCCTCTCTCCCCTCTCCCCTATCCTCTCTCCTCTCCTTCTCCTCTCTCCTCTCTCCTCTGCCTTCTCCCCTCTCTCTGTGTGTGTGTGTGTGTGTGTGCAATGTGCCGGTCTGTGTGAGGGCGTGTGTGCTTGAGACTGTCGTGTCCGCACCCCCTCTGTGTGTGTGTGTGTGTGCGCAATGTGCCGGTCTGTGTGAGAGTGTGTGTGCTTGAGACTGTCGTGTCCGCACCCCCTCTGTGTGTGTGAGTGTGTGCGCACTGTGCCGGTCTGTGTGAGAGCGTGTGCTTGAGACTGTCGTGTCCGCACCCCCTCTCTGTGTGTGTGTGTGTGTGTGCACACTGTGCCGGTCTGCCCTCTCCTCTCTCTCCCCTCTCCTCTCTCCCCCTCCTCTCTCTCCCCTCTGTCCTCCCCCTCTGTCCCCTCCTCTCTCCCCTCTATCCTCTGCCCTGTCCTCTCCCTTCTCTCCCTCCCCTCTCCCCTCTCCTCTCTCTCCCTCTCTCTCTCTCCTCTCCCTCTCCTCTCTCCCCTCTCCTCTCTCCCCTCTCCCTCTCCTCTCTCCCCTCTCCCTCTCTCCTCTCCCTCTCCTCTCTCCCTCTCCTCTCTCCTCTCTCTCCTCTCCTCTCTCTCCTCTCCCCTCTCTCCTCTCTCCTCTCTCTCTCTCCTCTCCCTCTCTCCTCTGCCTCTCTCCTCTCTCCTCTCTCTCTCTCTCCTCTCCCTCTCCTCTCCCTCTCCTCTCTCTCTCTCCTCTCCCCTATCCTCTCTCTCCTCTCCCTCTCCCCTCTCCCCTCTCTCCTCTGCCCTCTCCCCTCTCTCCTCTGCCCTCTCCTCTCTCTCCTCTGCCCTCTCCCCTCTCCTCTCTCTCTCTCCCTCTCCTCTCCTCTCTCCCTCTCCTCTCTCTCTCTCCTCTCTCCCTCTCCTCTCCTCTCTCCTCTCCTCCTCTCTCTCTCTGCCTCTCCTCTCTCTGTGTGTGTGTGTGTGCTCTGTGCGGTCTGTGTGAGTGTGTGTGCTTGAGACTGTCGTGTCCCACCCCTCTCTCTGTGTGTGTGTGTGCACTGTGCCTCTGCCCTCTCCTCTCTCTCTCTCTCTCCTCTCTCTCCTCTCCTCCCCTCTGTCCTCCTCTCTCCCTCTCTCTCTGCCTCTCCCTGCCCTCTCCTCTCCTCTCCTCTCTCCTCCCTCTCCTCTCTCTCTCCTCTCTCCTCTCTCTCTCTCCCTCTCTCCTCTCCCTCTCCTCTCTCCTCCTCTCTCTCCTCTCTCCTCTCCTCTCTCCTGTCCTCTCTCTCCTCTCTCCTCTCCTCTCCTCTCGCCCTCTCCTCTCTCCTCTCCTCTCCTCTCTCCTCTCCTCTCTCCTCTGCCTCCTCTCTCTCCTCTCCCTCTCCTCTCTCCCTCTCCCTCTCTCTCCTCTCCTCTCCCTCTCTCCTCTCCTCTCTCTCTCCTCTCCCTCTCCTCTCCCTCTCCCTCTCTCTCTCTGCCTCTCCTCTCCTCTCTCCTCTCTCCTGTCCCCTCTGTCCCCCTCCTCTCTCCTCTCTACCCTCTCTTCCATCTATCCTCTGCTCTGTCCTCTCCCTGTCCCTATCTCCCTCCTCTGTCCTCTCCTCTGTCCTCTCCTCTCTCCCTCCCATCTCACCTCTCTCCTCTCCTCTCTCTTCTTTCCTCTCCCCTCTCTCCTCTCCCCCCTCTCCCCTCTCTCCTCTCTCCCTCTCCTCTCTTTGTGTAAAAGAATAGAAGTACAGCTTGTCAGTGTGGAGATTATGAAACTGACACCAGTGTGGCTCCAACTCAGAGTCCTCACCATGTACTAAACTACAGAGCATTCAGAGCCAGCATTGCAGACACGGGATTCATTCATATCTGTTCTGTGCAATTGAAATGAATAAGTATTGTAGCGCTGGCCGGGCTAGGGCCACGCAAGGTCGGGGTACACTGTTCTGTGTGTGTGAGCACAGTGCCGGTCTGTGTGAGAGCGTGTGTGCTTGAGACTGTCGTGTCCGCCCCCCCCCCTCTCTGTGAGTGTGTGTGCACTGTGCCGGTCTGTGTGAGAACGTGTGCTTGAGACTGTCGTGTCCGCACCCCCTCTCTCTGTGTGTGTGTGCGCACTGTGCCGGTCTGTGTGAGAGCGTGTGTGCTTGAGACTGTCGTGTCCGCACCCCTCTCTCTGTGTGTGTGTGTGTGCACTGTGCCGGTCTGTGTGAGGCGTGTGTGCTTGAGACTGTCGTGTCCGCACCCCTCTCTCTGTGTGTGTGTGTGTGCACTGTGCCGGTCTGTGTGAGAGCGTGTGTGCTTGAGACTGTCGTGTCCGCACCCCTCTCTCTGTGTGTGTGTGTGTGCACTGTGCGGTCTGTGTGAGAGCGTGTGTGCTTGAGACTGTCGTGTCCGCACCCCTCTCTCTGTGTGTGTGTGTGTGCACTGTGCCGGTCTGTGTGAGAGCGTGTGTGCTTGAGACTGTCGTGTCCGCACCCCTCTCTCTGTGTGTGTGTGTGTGCACTGTGCCGGTCTGTGTGAGAGCGTGTGTGCTTGAGACTGTCGTGTCCGCACCCCTCTCTCTGTGTGTGTGTGTGTGCACTGTGCGGTCTGTGTGAGAGCGTGTGTGCTTGAGACTGTCGTGTCCGCACCCCTCTCTCTGTGTGTGTGTGTGTGCACTGTGCCGGTCTGTGTGAGAGCGTGTGTGCTTGAGACTGTCGTGTCCGCACCCCTCTCTCTGTGTGTGTGTGTGTGCACTGTGCCGGTCTGTGTGAGAGCGTGTGTGCTTGAGACTGTCGTGTCCGCACCCCTCTCTCTGTGTGTGTGTGTGTGCACTGTGCCGGTCTGTGTGAGAGCGTGTGTGCTTGAGACTGTCGTGTCCGCACCCCTCTCTCTGTGTGTGTGTGTGTGCACTGTGCCGGTCTGTGTGAGAGCGTGTGTGCTTGAGACTGTCGTGTCCGCACCCCTCTCTCTGTGTGTGTGTGTGCACTGTGCCGGTCTGTGTGAGAGCGTGTGTGCTTGAGACTGTCGTGTCCGCACCCCTCTCTCTGTGTGTGTGTGTGTGCACTGTGCGGTCTGTGTGAGAGCGTGTGTGCTTGAGACTGTCGTGTCCGCACCCCTCTCTCTGTGTGTGTGTGTGTGCACTGTGCCGGTCTGTGTGAGAGCGTGTGTGCTTGAGACTGTCGTGTCCGCACCCCTCTCTCTGTGTGTGTGTGTGTGCACTGTGCCGGTCTGTGTGAGAGCGTGTGTGCTTGAGACTGTCGTGTCCGCACCCCCTCTCTCTGTGTGTGTGTGTGTGCGCACTGTGCCGGTCTGTGTGAGAGCGTGTGTGCTTGAGACTGTCGTGTCCGCACCCCCTCTCTGTGTGTGTGTGTGTGCGCACTGTGCCGGTCTGTGTGAGAGCGTGTGTGCTTGAGACTGTCGTGTCCGCACCCCCTCTCTGTGTGTGTGTGTGTGCACTGTGCCGGTCTGTGTGAGAGCGTGTGTGCTTGAGACTGTCGTGTCCGCACCCCCTCTCTCTGTGTGTGTGTGTGTGTGCACTGTGCCGGTCTGTGTGAGAGCGTGTGTGCTTGAGACTGTCGTGTCCGCACCCCTTCTCTCTGTGTGTGTGTGTGTGTGCACTGTGCCGGTCTGTGTGAGAGCGTGTGTGCTTGAGACTGTCGTGTCCGCACCCCTCTCTCTGTGTGTGTGTGTGTGCACTGTGCCGGTCTGTGTGAGCGTGTGTGCTTGAGACTGTCGTGTCCGCACCCCTCTCTCTGTGTGTGTGTGTGTGCACTGTGCGGTCTGTGTGAGAGCGTGTGCTTGAGACTGTCGTGTCCGCACCCCTCTCTCTGTGTGTGTGTGTGTGCACTGTGCCGGTCTGTGTGAGAGCGTGTGTGCTTGAGACTGTCGTGTCCGCACCCCTCTCTCTGTGTGTGTGTGTGCACTGTGCCGGTCTGTGTGAGAGCGTGTGTGCTTGAGACTGTCGTGTCCGCACCCCTCTCTGTGTGTGTGTGTGTGCACTGTGCCGTCTGCCTGTCCTCTCTCTGTCCTCTCTCCTCTCTCTCCTCTCTCTCTGTCCTCTGTCCTGCTCCTCTGTCCCTCTCTGTCCTCTCTCTGCTCTGTCCTGTCCTCTCCCTCTCTCTCCCTCTCCTCTCCTGTCTCTCCTCTCCTCTCTCTCTCCCTGTCTCCTCCTCTCCTCTCTCCTCTCTCCTCTGTCCTCTCTCCTCTGTCCTCTCTCTCTCCTCTCCTCTCTCCTCTCTCCTCTCCTCTCTCCTCTCCTCTGCTCTCCTCTCCTCTCTCTCCTCTCTCTCTGTCCCTGTCCTCTCTCTCTCTCCTCTCTCCCCTCTCCTCTCCTCTGCCCTCTCCTCTCTCCTCTGCCTCTCCTCTCTCTCCTCTCCCTCTCTCCTCTGCCTCTCCCTCTCTCCTCCCTCTCTCCTCTCCTCTCTCTCTCCTCTCTCTCTCCTCTCCTCCTCTCCTCTCTCTCTCTCCTCTCCCTCTCCCTCTCTCCTCTGCCCTCTCCTCTCTCCTCTGCCCTCTCCCTCTCTCCTCTGCCCTCTCCCTCTCCTCTCTCCTCTCTCCTGTCCCTCTGTCCTCCCCCTCTGTCCCCTCCTCTCTCCTCTCTACCCTCTCTGTCCATCTATCCTCTGCTCTGTCCTCTCCTGTCCCTATCTCCTCCCTCTGTCCTCTCCCTCTGTCCTCTCCCTCTCTCCTCCCATCTCCCTCTCCCTCTCCTCTCTCTTTCCTCTCCCTCTCTCCTCTCCCCTCTCCCTCTCTCCTCTCCCCTCTCCTCTCTTTGTGTAAAAGAATAGAAGTACAGCTTGTCAGTGTGGAGATTATGAAACTGACACCAGTGTGGCTCCAACTCAGAGTCCTCACCATGTACTAAACTACAGAGCATTCAGAGCCAGCATTGCAGACACGGGATTCATTCATATCTGTTCTGTGCAATTGAAATGAATAAGTATTGTAGCGCTGGCCGGGCTAGGGCCACGCAAGGTCGGGGTACACTGTTCTGTGTGTGTGTGCACAGTGCCGGTCTGTGTGAGAGCGTGTGTGCTTGAGACTGTCGTGTCCGCACCCCCCCCTCTCTGTGTGTGTGTGTGCACTGTGCCGGTCTGTGTGAGAGCGTGTGTGCTTGAGACTGTCGTGTCCGCACCCCCTCTCTCTCTGTGTGTGTGTGTGTGTGCGCACTGTGCCGGTCTGTGTGAGAGCGTGTGTGCTTGAGACTGTCGTGTCCGCACCCCCTCTCTCTGTGTGTGTGTGTGTGCACTGTGCCGGTCTGTGTGAGAGCGTGTGTGCTTGAGACTGTCGTGTCCGCACCCCCTCTCTGTGTGTGTGTGTGTGCACTGTGCCGGTCTGTGTGAGAGCGTGTGTGCTTGAGACTGTCGTGTCCGCACCCCCTCTCTCTGTGTGTGTGTGTGCGCACTGTGCCGGTCTGTGTGAGAGCGTGTGTGCTTGAGACTGTCGTGTCCGCACCCCCTCTCTCTGTGTGTGTGTGTGTGTGTGCGCACTGTGCCGGTCTGTGTGAGAGCGTGTGTGCTTGAGACTGTCGTGTCCGCACCCCTTCTCTCTGTGTGTGTGTGTGTGTGCACTGTGCCGGTCTGTGTGAGAGCGTGTGTGCTTGAGACTGTCGTGTCCGCACCCCCTCTCTCTGTGTGTGTGTGTGTGCGCACTGTGCCGGTCTGTGTGAGAGCGTGTGTGCTTGAGACTGTCGTGTCCGCACCCCTTCTCTCTGTGTGTGTGTGTGTGCGCACTGTGCCGGTCTGTGTGAGAGCGTGTGTGCTTGAGACTGTCGTGTCCGCACCCCCCTCTCTGTGTGTGTGTGTGTGCACTGTGCGGTCTGTGTGAGAGCGTGTGTGCTTGAGACTGTCGTGTCCGCACCCCTCTCTCTGTGTGTGTGTGTGTGCGCACTGTGCCGGTCTGTGTGAGAGCGTGTGTGCTTGAGACTGTCGTGTCCGCACCCCTCTCTCTGTGTGTGTGTGTGTGCACTGTGCCGGTCTGTGTGAGAGCGTGTGTGCTTGAGACTGTCGTGTCCGCACCCCTCTCTCTGTGTGTGTGTGTGTGCACTGTGCCGGTCTGTGTGAGAGCGTGTGTGCTTGAGACTGTCGTGTCCGCACCCCCTCTCTCTCTGTGTGTGTGTGTGCGCACTGTGCCGGTCTGTGTGAGAGCGTGTGTGCTTGAGACTGTCGTGTCCGCACCCCTCTCTCGTGTGTGTGTGTGTGCATTGTGCCGGTCTGTGTGAGAGCGTGTGTGCTTGAGACTGTCGTGTCCGCACCGCCCTCTCTCTGTGTATGTATGTGCGCACTGTGCCGGTCTGTGTGAGAGCGTGTGTGCTTGAGACTGTCGTGTCCGCACCCCTTCTCTCTGTGTGTGTGTGTGTGCGCACTGTGCCGGTCTGTGTGAGAGCGTGTGTGCTTGAGACTGTCGTGTCCGCACCCCCTCTCTCTCTGTGTGTGTGTGTGCGCACTGTGCCGGTCTGTGTGAGAGCGTGTGTGCTTGAGACTGTCGTGTCCGCACCCCTCTCTCTGTGTGTGTGTGTGCGCACTGTGCCGGTCTGTGTGAGAGCGTGTGTGCTTGAGACTGTCGTGTCCGCACCCCCTCTCTGTGTGTGTGTGTGTGCACTGTGCCGGTCTGTGTGAGAGCGTGTGTGCTTGAGACTGTCGTGTCCGCACCCCCTCTCTGTGTGTGTGTGTGCGCACTGTGCCGGTCTGTGTGAGAGCGTGTGTGCTTGAGACTGTCGTGTCCGCACCCCCTCTCTCTGTGTGTGTGTGTGTGCGCACTGTGCCGGTCTGTGTGAGAGCGTGTGCTTGAGACTGTCGTGTCCGCACCCCTTCTCTCTGTGTGTGTGTGTGTGTGCACTGTGCCGGTCTGTGTGAGAGCGTGTGCTTGAGACTGTCGTGTCCGCACCCCCTCTCTGTGTGTGTGTGTGTGTGTGTGTGTGTGTGTGTGAGCACTGTGCCGGTCTGTGTGAGAGCGTGTGTGCTTGAGACTGTCGTGTCCGCACCCCCTCT
The DNA here is from genome assembly GCA_030684275.1 of Acipenser oxyrinchus oxyrinchus. NCBI lineage: Eukaryota > Metazoa > Chordata > Actinopteri > Acipenseriformes > Acipenseridae > Acipenser > Acipenser oxyrinchus. The sequence continues at coordinate 7,364,320 of CM060291.1, read as the reverse complement.
CTCTGTGTGTGTGTGCGCACTGTGCCGGTCTGTGTGAGAGCGTGTGTGCTTGAGACTGTCGTGTCCGCACCCCTCTCTCTGTGTGTGTGTGTGCGCACTGTGCCGGTCTGTGTGAGAGCGTGTGTGCTTGAGACTGTCGTGTCCGCACCCTCTCTCTCTGTGTGTGTGTGTGCGCACTGTGCCGGTCTGTGTGAGAGCGTGTGTGCTTGAGACTGTCGTGTCCGCACCCCCTCTCTCTGTGTGTGTGTGTGTGTGTGTGTGTGTGTGTATGTATGTGCGCACTGTGCCAGTCTGTGTGAGAGCGTGTGTGCTTGAGACTGTCGTGTCCGCACCCCCTCTCTCTGTGTGTGTGTGTGCACTGTGCCGGTCTGTGTGAGAGCGTGTGCTTGAGACTGTCGTGTCCGCACCCCCTCTCTCTGTGTGTGAGTGTGCGCATTGTGCCGGTCTGTGTGAGAGCGTGTGTGCTTGAGACTGTCGTGTCCGCACCCCCCTCTCTCTGTGTGGGTGTGCGCACTGTGCCGGTCTGTGTGAGAGCGTGTGCTTGAGACTGTCGTGTCCGCACCCCCCCTCTGTGTGTGTGTGCGCACAGTGCTGGTCTGTGTGAGAGCGTGTGTGCTTGAGACTGTCGTGTCCGCACCCCCCTCTCTCTGTGTGTGTGTGTGTGCACTGTGACGGTCTGTGTGAGAGCGTGTGTGCTTGAGACAGTCGTGTCCGCACCCCCTCTCTCTGTGTGTGTGTGTGTGTGTGCGCACTGTGCCGGTCTGTGTGAGAGCGTGTGTGCTTGAGACTGTCGTGTCCGCACCCCCCTCTCTGTGTGTGTGTGTGTGCGTAATCTGCCGGTCTGTGTGAGAGCGTGTGTGCTTGACACTGTCGTGTCCGCACCCCCTCTCTCTCTGTGTGTGTGCACTGTGCCGGTCTGTGGGAGAGCGTGTGTGCTTGAGACTGTCGTGTCCGCACCCCCCTCTCTCTGTGTATGTGTGTGCGCACTGTGCCGGTCTGTGTGAAAGCGTGTGTGCTTGAGACTGTCGTGTCCGCACACCCCTCTCTGTGTGTGTGTGTGCGCAAAGTGCCGGTCTGTGTGAGAGTATGTGTGCTTGAGACTTTCGTGTCCTCTCCCCCTCTCTCTGTGTGTGTGTGCACTGTGCTGGTCTGTGTGAGAGCGTGTGTGTTTGAGACTGTCGTGTCCGCACCCCCCTCCCTGTGTGTGTGTGCGCACTGTGCCGGTCTGTGTGAGAGCGTGTGTGCTTGAGACTGTCGTGTCCGCACCCTCTCTCTCTCTCTGTGTGTGTGCATCTTGTTTTACCTGCTAGTTTGTTCAGTCTGCTGATATTATAAAATGTGCACACATCACTGTCAGTGTGCTGCTATTCTTGGGTCCTGTCTAACCGGTATTGACCTTCCATGAAGCTTCCAGTTTTCACTTCCATAGTGTATTCTGAGAACAAACAGCATCTCCTACATGTGATACGTTACTGAATAGCTTCTCCACCTGTTTAACACAGCTAGTAATGTGTTGCAGTCAGTGCTGCATGGGGAACATAGCCAATATAAATAACAAATAGCAATTTGGGAATAGTATCAGTCCCCTTTTCATCTGTGTGAGTTATAACAGAACTTGGCACCCAATACCTAGTGCTAAAGATGTGTTTTCACGGTCAAATAAACTGGCTCCAACTCCCTTGACCATGGAAACACACCTTACAGTAACTCCTGAGCAAGTTTCATCACAATTGTTTCACTAGATATAAACTCCTGCCTGCCTCACATGGCAGCTCCTACACTGACAAAACATGTGTTTACCAATTTCAAACTTTCAAATTTACTACCTTCAAATACCAACCCAATGCACACAGTGACCCTGTGTGTGCAAACAGGGCCCAAGTGCAGTGTGCAGGACAACTCAACTAGGCAGCTACAACACAGATAGACAGGACTTTGTTCTGAGTTTACTAATGACTGGGGCTACCACAGTTGTATTGCTATTCCAACTACAAGATGACTGCTACACAAGATGACTGCTACACTGTTTGCTATTGTTTGCTATTGTCAATTCTAATAGCTGCAACAATGCTTATCTTGTCACTTTCTCAAAGAAACCCAGGGAAGGAGGGAGGAAAGCAGTCAGTCACAAATCGAAACGCAACCTGGGAAAAATAAGACACACAAGAATTTAGAGATCTCGAAAACAAAATACTACTGGACAGCTTCAACACCTATCGCTGTTACAACAGACACATGACTTGGCAAACCCTGTTGTCCCCTATTCCTAGCTCTAGGCTCAGCACCTGGAAACAGCATTTCAAAGACACTTCTCTCATGACTTTCTCGAGGAAAGGAAAGGAAGCAGTCATTCCCAAATCCTGCAGTCATGCTCGTTGTCATAGGCCTGCCCTCTCTCATTCCCTATCGAAGGAGAATTCACAACATTTCAATGTCATCTATAGGAAAGAGCTGCCTTCTCAATAGCCAATAGATGAAATCAAATATTTGAATGTGTCCTAATTTGTTTATGACTAAACATGAACCACTTCTTTATTTCACATAAATGGAACTGTTCTGTAAACATTCTGCTTGCAGTTCCATTGACAATCTGCTGAAGCGACGCTTGAGAATCGGCATGCACTCGATATCCATGTTACCTGCAATTCAAAACCCTCCGACATGCAGTACCAAAAACAGATTCATTACATTCAGTACCAGCACAGAACATCTTTCAAACAGATTCATTACATACATACAGTACCAGCACAGAACATCTGTCAAACACATTCATTACATACATACAGTACCAGCACAGAACATCTTTCAAACACATTCATTACATACAGTACCAGCACAGAACATCTTTCAAACACATTCATTACATACATACAGTACCAGCACAGAACATCTTTCAAACACATTCATTACATACATACAGTACCAGCACAGAACATCTTTCAAACACATTCATTACATACATACAGTACCAGCACAGAACATCTTTCAAACACATTCATTACATACATACAGTACCAGCACAGAACATCTTTCAAACACATTCATTACATACAGTACCAGCACAGAACATCTTTCAAACACATTCATTACATACATACAGTACCAGCACAGAACATCTTTCAAACAGATTCATTACATACATACAGTACCAGCACAGAACATCTTTCAAACACATTCATTACATACAGTACCAGCACAGAACATCTTTCAAACACATTCATTACATACAGTACCAGCACAGAACATCTTTCAAACACATTCATTACATACATACAGTACCAGCACAGAACATCTTTCAAACACATTCATTACATACATACAGTACCAGCACAGAACATCTTTCAAACACATTCATTACATACATACAGTACCAGCACAGAACATCTTTCAAACAGATTCATTACATACATACAGTACCAGCACAGAACATCTTTCAAACACATTCATTACATACATACAGTACCAGCACAGAACATCTTTCAAACAGATTCATTACATACATACAGTACCAGCACAGAACATCTTTCAAACACATTCATTACATACAGTACCAGCACAGAACATCTTTCAAACACATTCATTACATACATACAGTACCAGCACAGAACATCTTTCAAACACATTCATTACATACATACAGTACCAGCACAGAACATCTTTCAAACACATTCATTACATACATACAGTACCAGCACAGAACATCTTTCAAACAGATTCATTACATACATACAGTACCAGCACAGAACATCTTTCAAACACATTCATTACATACAGTACCAGCACAGAACATCTGTCAAACACATTCATTACATACATACAGTACCAGCACAGAACATCTTTCAAACACATTCATTACATACAGTACCAGCACAGAACATCTTTCAAACACATTCATTACATACAGTACCAGCACAGAACATCTTTCAAACACATTCATTACATACAGTACCAGCACAGAACATCTTTCAAACACATTCATTACATACAGTACCAGCACAGAACATCTTTCAAACACATTCATTACATACAGTACCAGCACAGAACATCTTTCAAACAGATTCATTACATACAGTACCAGCACAGAACATCTTTCAAACACATTCATTACATACAATACCAGCAGAGAACATAGCAAAGTTACTCGACTTGCAAGAAGTTTGATTTAATCTGTTTAAAGTTACAATGAAAGGTCTTGCTAATATTCTTTATTTAATGGAGTATCACTAAACCTGAAGTATTTACACTAGTTTGCAAAAAAAGAACATGCAAGAATACAATACCTTTTGTAAAGCTAGCTAAAACAGTGAGGCAACTTTTAAATTAATACCAAACAAGTTTTTTTTTAAGCATGCTTTTTTTTATTATTAAATATGCAAGAATGGATGCATGCAATAGATAACCACATATAACATATTTAGTTTTCCAGTAGGCCTTTTATTTATTTATTTATTTATTTACAGTGGCTCTATTTATCCATTTACTTTCTTTTATTCTTCTATGTGTCGCATTGTCTAATTTTAGCTGTTCTAATACTACAAACTTTACTTTACATTACATTTATGTCATGTCCTTGACTGGTGAAGTGCTATATATATATGTATGTATGTTTTGCAATCTTGCTCACATACAACCAACCAATATTATTTTTATTCTAAGCAACCATACTTTTGTCCAATCCGTTCTAGCTACAATACAATACAATATATGGCACTTAAAGACTGTTTGTTTTAACATTAGCAAAGATACTATTTTTGTTCCCTTTGTAGTAGGGGTGGGAATTTTGAATAATTAGGTATTCGAGTATTCTATTTGAAAAATTTGAGCATTCGACCTCTAAATAGAATGATCTGTAATGCTATACGCAAGATATAAAATAAAAATTCACACTAGGACTTTAATAAAAAAAATATAAAAAATGAAACTGCAATTTGACCTTGTTTAACAACTGCTATAAAACATACATTACTTAAAGTGGAGACATACCTGTGCATGTTGATTCCAGAAGATCTATCTATCTATATATCTATCTATCTATCTATCTATCTATCTATCTATCTATCTATATATATAAAATGCTAATTTTGTAGGTAGATCTATTATCATACATAAAAACATTTTTATCATTTATACTGTTATTCTGACGGTGATTTATGCATGGCAGATTAATAAAGAATGTTTAATGCTATAAAAAAAGAGTTCTGTCCAACATCTTCACATTGAAAAATAAGACTTACAGCTATTTTGTTTGTTCATACCTTGCTTGTAAATATAGCATGCAATGCTAATCTTTCTATTCAATTGTACACAAAATGTAATATCTATACAGCTGTCGCTTGCATTCATGGAAAAAGATGAAAATGAGTGACTAAATTAACTCACGTCTCTCTTGTTTTTCCTCCTACGAGCCTCCAGCTGTCTGAGTTCCCATATATTTTTTTCATGGTCTTTCCTTCGTAGATTGCACCAGTAGGACTTCATGGCAACTAATTAAAAAAAATATATATATATGAATTTCTCATTTTATATATTCTCTAATTTTTATTCTTCTCCATTCACCATTCTCCATTCACAACCAATTGCTACCAAATGATCTCTGCCCGTAAGGGAAGATGAGTTGCTGCATTTGCAACAAAGGCTATCCACTGGTCAGTAAGAGGGCAATGGCATGGGCTGGTCCCACATGTGCTTCGTCTCTTAAAAACACTGCTGCTTGCTGGTGGATTTAAAACTTGGAACACAGTGCAACTATTCAGCTTACTGGTACTAACATACTTTATTTAATCTATGAAGATACTAACTAACTAATTATTCTAGTTACTCGTATTATCAGTTTTTGTTTCAAGAGCAATTTCACATTTGAACTCACCAGCTACTTCATCATCTGAGGCTTCTGGGTTCCCCCTGTGGCAGGATGGCTTGCATTGGTGAGGTGTGGTGACGTCACGGACCAGGAAGTAACTGAACCAAAACAATGGATGGGCGGGTGAAGCTGAATGCTACTGCTGTCAGCGTCTTTAATAAATAATAATACAAAACAAAAGACTTAAACAAGCAACAAAACACAAAACAAAAAGGCGCAATGGCCAAACAAATAAACAGAAACAAGTATATTTTTAAATATAGCAATTGTTTTTTATTCTCGTCGCTCTCCGTACTCTCCTCTGTACACTCAACCCCGCAGCACTGACAGCTGCAGGTTCTTATACTCTGGCCGAGGGGTTAACTAGCTGTTAATTATCTTATTACCCCTCGAACACAGTCTGCATGCGTTTGGTAAGGATGCGTGACTGTCAGCTAGTTAAATAATCAGTAGCTGATCAGCCACACATCCTCATGGGGTTTTTAAATATAAAAAACAATAACAAAAGACGCGGCACTTTTATCCGCGCCGCAAACAAAAATACAAATAATAATAATAAATAAATACATAGGGGCGGGACACTCCGCCACACATGCCCCCCCTTGTGCGCAGCACACATGGCCTTTTCGGCCACCTCCCCCCTTAGACCCCAAAGTCACGGCTAGCAGTCCCGGCGCAGGAACAGGGGCAGCAACAGGCCAAAGGTGGCGGCCACGGTGGGATGTCCTCCTCCCACACAAACAGCCGTAGCGTTCCAATGGCCCGCGCACAGGTCGGCTCCTCTGGCCAAAAAAATTTTGGGGGTGGTCTCCAGACCTGCCCCCCCTTCTTCATGGCCGGCAGCTCCCCTATGTGGGGCTCCGGCCACCCTTTCTCCAGCAGCGAAATTGCTGCAGGGGGAGCTGGTCTTCTGACCTCCCCCCCTTCTTCGTGGCCGGCAGCTCCCCTTCATGGGGTTCCAGCCACAGTATTTCCTGCCGCATGGCAGGACTGGTAGCGACCCCAGGCAAAACAGGACCCTCGGGAGGCGACGGCAGCAGCAGCAGACCCTCGGGAGGCGACGCCAGCAGCAGTGGACCCTCGGGAGGCGAACTCGGGAGGGAAGCCCCTGGCCATGGAGGCGGGAGCGGGAGCTCCACTTCTCCCTCGTACTCTGTAACTGGTGGCTCTCTAGGCGATGTGGAGCAACAGACAGCCCCAGGCGATGGGGAGCAACAGGCAGCCCCAGGAGATGCGGAGCAACAGGCAGCCCCAGGCGATGCGGAGCAACAGGCATCCTTGGGCGGTGCGAAGCAGGGCAGGAGCAGTCCTTCCCATGGCGGTGGAGGTGGAACCAGCAGGTATTCACCCTCTGCTGGTGGAGCTGGGAGCGGCAAGCAGTCCTTCCACGGCGGTTGAGGCGGAACCAGCAGGTATTCACCCTCTGCTGGTGGAGCTGGGAGGGGCAAGCATTCCTCCCATGGCGCTTGAGACATAACCAGCAGGTATTCACCCTCTGCTGGTGGAGGTGGGAGGGGCAAGCAGTCCTCCCACGGCGGCTGAGGCGGAACCAGCAGGCATTCACCCTCTGCTGGTGGAGGTGGCGGAGGCAGCTCCCGCTGCTCTGCTCCTGGTGGTGGAGGTGGCGGAGGCAGAGGCAGCTCCCGCTGCTCTGCTCCTGGTGGTGGAAGCGGTGGAGGTGGCGGAGGCAGAGGCAGCTCCCGCTGCTCTGCTCCTGGTGGTGGAGGTGGCGGAGGCAGAGGCAGCTCCAGCGGCTCTGCTCCTGGTGGTGGAAGCGGTGGAGGTGGCGGAGGCAGCTCCTGCTGCTCTGCTCCTGGTGGTGGCGGAGGCAGAGGCAGCTCCTGCTGCTCTGCTCCTGGTGGTGGCGGAGGCAGAGGCAGCTCCTGCTGCTCTGCTCCTGGTGGTGGCGGAGGCAGAGGCAGCTCCTGCTGCTCTGCTCCTGGTGGTGGAAGCGGTGGAGGTGGCGGAGGCAGAGGCAGCTCCCGCTGCTCTGCTCCTGGTGGTGGAGGTGGCGGAGGCAGAGGCAGCTCTGCTGCTCTGCTCCTGGAGGCCTAGGTTCTGGACCTATGGGCTCCCCCCTTCTGGGCGCTGGATGCACGGGCTCCTCCCTTCTGGGCGCTGGATGCACGGGCTCCCCCCCTTCTTGGTGCTGGATGCACGGGCTCCCCCCTTCTGGGCGCTGGATGCTCGCACTCCCCTTCTGGGCGCTGGAAACTCGCGCTCCCCCCTTCTGGTCGCTGGATGCTCGCGCTCCCCCTCTTCGTATTGCATGGGGCATATGGCCAACATGTGCCCATATGCCCCACAGCCAGGGCATAACTCCGCCACGAGGTTTATAACGCAAACCTCCCAGCCATCATCCCCGACCTCCTCCTGCTGTTGCTGCAGTTGCTGTTGCTGCAGCAGCTTACCTCTCCCCCTTCTGGGCTGTGGATGCACCGACTCCCCCCTCTTGGGCTGTGGACGTTCGGGCTGCTCCCACTCAGGCGCTGGAGCCTGCTTCTTTGCCTTCTTGGCACCACCACTCCTTCCCTTCTTCGGGACCAGCAGTTCCACCTCCTGCCATGGAGGGGGTTGGTCGGGTGCGCTGTGCCCAACCTTGCTGACGGCAAAGCACCACTCCTCCACTTTGAGGCAGGTGAGGCAGGTTTCCTGATCCACCTGCGGTGATGGTATGGCCTTCAGGTGGATCCACTCCTCCGCGGTCTCCACCTCATCTCGATCAAAGGCCTGCACAAAGAGTATATTTTTAAATATAGCAATTGTTTTTTTTATTCTCGTCTCTCTCCGTACTCTCCTCAGTACACTCAACCCCGCAGCACTGACAGCTGCAGGTTCTTATACTCTGGCCGAGGGGTTAACTAGCTGTTAATTATCTTATTACCACTCGAACACAGTCTGCACGCGTTTGGTAAGGATGCGTGACTGTCAGCTAGTTAAATAATCAGTAGCTGATCAGCCACGCATCCTCACAGGGTTTTTAAATATAAAAAAACAATAACAAAAGATATGGCACTTTTATCCGCACTGCAAACAAAAATACAAATAATAATAAATAAATACATAGGGGCGGGACACTCCGCCACACCCCCTTTGACATATTCCTTTATTTTTTGTGTTAGGCATGAATTTTTTGAACCTAGGATGCTGCAGAAAAAAAATAAGAATACACAAGGATAACTGTCAAGATTGTGTGTAATCTAAAAGCTTCCGAAAAATGTATGTCAGACTTGTGAAGCAATATATTTGAATATTTACAGTCCATCACATGCAGCATACTAACAGAAACATGTTAATGAGATATAAATACACTAGGTATATTTCTTTAGAACTAAATTGTATTAATTTATAATTACATTTTGTTTAATTTTAATTCTCTATGACATTTAAATCTGGTAATTCCCCTAGGATTTATCTAAAATGCAAATAAAGGGCAATTGGTTCAAATCCAGCATATAAACTGTCTGGAATGCCATGAATAGCAGGCATTTAAGTTGTGGTAACAAAATAGCTTCTATTGCATTGTAGTCAATCATGCAAAAATATTACACATTGGTAAACATAAAATTATACAATGTTTGTAACCATGGATGACAACATATTCTGCTGGAACTTCAAGTAGTTCAAGTAGCATAACAGTGTGTCAAAAAGCCATCTGTGCAATGTACCATTTGAAAACAAAATCATATGCTCCACTTTTCTCAGAAATAATAGAAAACTTACTCTTCATTTGTGTCCCAGGTAGGCAGATTATCTGTTCCTGTCAAATATCTGTATGCTCTTCGAACCAAGTTCTGTAAAGTACAAGATACATTTGATGAGTCCATGGTTCTTCTTGCGCACTATATTTGTTAAATATATCTACAGTACGTATTAATATTTTTAATGAAATATGCATGAATGGTTATACCTGCGTTAATGGTGATGTTTTTATTGAATCTCCCGAGGTCTTTTTTCTCTTCTTTGCCATGTTATGCTGAAGAAGTTCTATTGTTTGTTTCTGTATAAAACAAATGCATTTTTAGATTGAAGTATTTATGAACACAAGTTAAATCACTTTTCTTTGCACATGTTAATGGTAAAGAACAAAAATAGCCTAAGGCCTGGACAAAATCAAAACTTTGATCCACCAGCTAAATCGCAAATTACAAACCTGGTACTGATGGCGGCTTTTTTGTTTTTCAGAAGGTTATTCCTTCTACCCCAGAGGGAACTCCGCATTAATATTGGGTTTGTAATTTGCGATTTGCGGGTGGGTCAAAATTTTGATTTGGTCCAGGCCTAAGTCGGAATAACTTACAATCACCTGCTATAGACAAAAACGTACTAGACGTAAGACCTGATTCCATGGTGTGATACAGACTCCATGTATAGATATACAAATTGTATGACTAACCCTTTTCTAAAATTCAGGAATAATGCTAACCCACATAGCTACAGCCTGAATTATAACTTCCCATTCACTATGGCAGTAGTTCTGAAACTGGGGTCCACAGAGATATCCTGGGGGGCCCATACAAATGTCACTATTGTGTAAAAAAAACACTTTAACTAAATAGTTTTGCAATTATCAATCTTTTGCCCTCCAGTACTGTTTTTAATATATTATTATTGACAGACCAGCAGGTCAGCAGGTAGGCCTAATCCAAACCCAAACTCATCTTCTTCTCTGTAACCAATAGGACAGAGGTGCACAATTGGCGGACCTCGGTCCGGGTCCGGACCGAGTGAAGGTTCTATCTGGACCTCGACACATTTCTCATAAATAATTGTTAAATTAAATACTGATGAAGCAACCCTTTTTTTCAATGTACACATACTGCGCTGGCTCAGCGCAGCTGGGAAGGTCCCAGACAGCGCCCCATACTACTGTGTGTTGTCCAATCACGTGCGTTATTTAAATCACTTCACAAAACTCAGCCAATCAAAGCGAATGTTTACAATGCATGTTAGGAGACTGATGTTGTCAGAGAGAGAGACAGCGAGAGCGGAAGCGAGAGGAGAAATTATAGAATGGCGTGTGCAAAAGTCAGGAAAGTCGATACAGAAAATCGAGCTTTCAAAGAGGAGTGGACAGACAAATATGCCTTTATCCTTCCCACAGCGAGTGTCAAACCACTCTGCCTGATATGTTCAGAGACCGTGGCTCTAATAAAAAGTGCCAACGTGAAGCGCCACTACGAGACAAAGCACAGATCTTTTGAGCAAACATATCCACAGCAGTCTGAGGTGAGGGCACGCAAAATAAACGAACTCAAAGCCCAGTATGATCGGTCCACCAGAGTCCTCTCCCATGCATTCACTGCCCAACAACGTGCAAACGAATGTTCACTAAAAATAGCTTGGATTTTGGGTCAACACCAAAAGCCATTTACTGACGGGGGAGTGATGATGGAGTGCATGAATGCTGTTGCTGAAACTTTACTTGACGGTAAACAAAAAGACGAGCTGTGTGAAAAGATCAAGCAAATCCCAATGTCACGTACAACAACAGCAAGAAAGAGTGAAATACTAACAGAGGATGTATTAACACAGCTTGATGAAGCTATTCGGAGTGCACCATGCATAGCATTAGCTGTTGATGAATCTACTGATGTGAGTGATAATGCCCAGCTTCTGGTGTATGTTAGATTTTACCACACAGAGAAGAAGGAATTCTGTGAAGACCTGTTAGGTGTAACACCACTCGAGACACATACAAGAGGAAAGGACATATACATGGCCATAAAGGAGATGCTCAGAAAGAGGGGGATAGATCTAAAACAAGTGGTCTCTATCACCTCAGACGGGGCCCCTGCCATGATAGGAAGAGAGAGAGGAGCTGTGGCACGGCTGAAAGAGGACAACCCTGATCTCACAGCTTACCACTGCATCATTCATCAGTCTGTCCTGTGCGCCAATCTGTCAGAAGAGTATGCTGAAGTGATGAATACAATGATGAAACTCATCAACTTCCTCAGGGCATCCTCATCTCATCAACATCGCCTGCTGAGAGAATTCCTGAAAGAAGTTGAGGCAAATGCAAATGACCCACTGCTGCACAACAATGTAAGATGGCTCAGTAAAGGCAGGGTGTTGGAACGCTTTTGGTCCATTCGAAAGGAAATAACAGCTTTCCTAGTACAACTCAAGAGTCAGAAGGCAACACAGTTTTCACTTTTTTTGCAAGACGAGAGCAAAATGGATATTGTTGCTTTTTTGGTAGACATCACATCACGCCTTAATGAGCTCAACGTGAAACTACAGGGCAAGAACAATTCAGTTTGTGATTTGATGACAGCTGTCCGCTCCTTCCAGAGGAAACTGGAAGTGTTCAAGGAAGATCTTCAAGGAGACTGTGCACACTTCCCAAAAGTGCAGGAACAGATTCAGGGTGAGAGAGATGTTTCTCTTCATGTTGACTTCATAGATAAGCTGATTGGAAACTTCAGAAATCGCTTTGACAGCTTCAGCCTTGGACAGCAGCTCCTTCTTCTCATTGAGAATCCATTCCTCATCACAGATGTCAGGGATTTTCAAAGGAGGTGACACAGACCTTCAAGTGGGCACATGCTGGATCTCTACAGATAGAACTGATTGATCTGCAAGCAAATGTTGCACTAAGAGAGCACTTTCAACTAACTGATCATGACACTTTCTGGCTGCAGGCTGTGTCTGAGACTGTTTTCCTGGTCTAACCAAAGTAGCACTACACACCTTGACCATGTTTGGCTCCACATACAGTTGTGAGTCTTCTTTCTCCACTATGAACATCATTAAAAATAAGTACCGTTCTAGACTCACCAATGAGCACCTACATATGTGCATGAGAATGGCACTGACTCCATTCCAGCCAAGGTTCAAATTACTGGCAGGGCAAGCAAAAGCCCATTTCTCTCACTAAAGAAGAGAGATGGAGAAGTGAAGTGGGAGAGAGTAGGAAAGATAAATATTAAACCTGTGTTTTCTTATTTGTTCAAAAATCAAAGCACTATTTTCAGAAACAGGCACTTTTGTTATTTTTTTGTGAAGATGCAGTCTTGTTTTGCTTGAAATGAGAACATTTGTGAAAGGCCTACTTTTATTTATGATTAGGCTGCATATTTATTTTACCTCATGTTTAATGTGTCTGCATTGAAAATGTGCAATAAATATTGTTGAAATGTTATTGAAATGTAGTACTTTGTTTATTAGCTATACATATACAAGAACTACATATGCCCCCAAATCATAACGCACGTTAGACATTTTAATGGTTTGGACCTTTGGGGGGAGAAAATGTTAGTCACTGGACCTCTTTGAATTCTAATTGTGCACCCCTGCAATAGGATAAATAGTTCTGAGCCATGCTTGGACAGTTATGAAAGTGCACATTAATTAAATAAATTAAATACACTACTACAGTTATACAATGTTCAGTTACCTTGAAAGATGCAGTAAATCTCCTGCATTAGCAGAAACATCAAGGGCAGACTCCTGAACAGTAGGTGTACATGTCTGCCTTTTACTGGGCTCCAGATTATTATTATTTTTTTGCCTAACATATAAAAGAAGTTACACAAGAGAAAACCTCATAAAGCTGTTCACTGAAAGATCACTGTAAATCATCTTCCACAATATGACTGGTAGTTTGTTCCATACATCCACAATTTCCTGTTATTTAAGCCCTTAATGCATACATTCACGTTTGGTCATAGATAAAATATATATATATATATATATATATATATATATATATATATATATATATATATATATATATATATATATATATATATATTCTTTCAAGTTTATTTTGAAAACCAGACCTGTTTAAAAGCATGGCAGAAAGAACTTTATCTTCTGTCATTGTCTTCTTAGGTTGCCTAAAAAGATAATGACATATGTTGAACAGTATATCTATAACAAACAGCACATAAATATAATGCCACTACAAACACATTTTGTACATTAAGACCTGTTCATGAATAAAACTTAAGTCCAAATAAACAAGATTTACCCAAATAAACAAGGGTGGAGTAGTGGTTAGGGCTCTGGACTCTTGACCAGAGGGGAGACACTGCTGCTGTACCCTTGAGCAAGGTACTTTACCTAGATTGCTCCAGTAAAAACCCAACTGTATAAATGGGTAATTGTGTAAAAAAATAATTTAATTGTATGTAAAAATAATGTGATATCTTGTAACAATTGTAAGTCACCCTGGATAAGGGCGTCTGCTTAGAAATAAATAATAAGAAGATTGTTTTATATATGCTTGAAATAAAAGTGTTTCTCCCATTTAAGCACATAAGCCACGTTAAGCACTTTGAAAGTCTATTGTGTATTGGGGCAAAGTGCCCACCCCTTTATATTTATTTATGTATGTTTTATTATTATTATTATTATTATTATTATTATTATTATTATTATTATTATTATTGTAGTTTTATGCAGGCGGACAAAGCCGCCCGTCTTAGTTATTATTTTGAGATGACGGCGAAAAGCTGTGTGCTTGTTTGTATTGTTTAGTCATTTAAAAACCCCGTGCAGCCGGTGACCATCTTATTAATTGATTTAATTAATTGACTAATTGTTGCTAATCGGGAGATGGTCACCTGTATAAAAACCCTAGGGGAGAGAGTGTTCAGGGTGTAAGGAACGGGAGTTAAGGAGAAGAGAAAAGCGAAAACAACTGCTATTGTGCTGGAATCGCCAGCACAATATTTGTTAGCACAATTGTTTGTTTGTTTGTTTTTTTGTTTGGCCAACGTGCCCTTTTGTTTCTGTCTTTTGTTCTGTTTAAATATTTTGTTTTATTATTTAATAAACGCGCTGAGCGCCGGTTGCGCTCCAGCACTTCTTTGTTTATAATTTGCTCCTTCCTGGTCTGTGACGTCATTGCAACCACTCTGCCACATGTATCTAGTAGAGTTGTATTGTGCAGCACCTTCACACAGTATTATTAGTATGGTTATTATAATATTTTAAGTAACTTACCTAGTTTCTGCTGGAGTGGGATTTACAGCTAACTTTTTCACTTGGAACAACCAGGGTTCGAAACTGACAACTGTGGTTTTTTGGGGGTTTTTTTTGTTTTTGTTTTTTACTGAGTTCATACTATAGTTCATAGCAAACTCACAACCAAGTATAATGCTGTGCATCAAAAAAAAAAACAACGTGTATTTTGTTTTTATAAGTCTTAAGGTACAGTAGTGCCAAGCTGAGAGTGTACCGACTTTAAGCATAAAATGTAGGCTACTTGTCATGATCCAAGTCTTTTCTTTCCAAGAAAATAAATAGACAATTTTTAGAAAATGTTTAATGGCCAGTTCCATTGCTTGCCGCACTTTGGGAACCCCTGACATTAACCAACGTTCCCGTGACCTCGTAAAAAAAGATAGTAGCCTATCTAAATGTGTAGCCTATTGTATCTGTTACACAGTAACAAATAAGCATTACAATACCAACCGATTGCGTTATGAATTATTATTGTGGCGCTATCGATTGATAGTTTTAACTGTATTGTAACACATTTTTATGTATTTTAATTAACATCGACTGATTTCATATTATCAGTTATTCAGATATATTATTGTTATACTCTAGAGCTACAGATGAGCTATAATGTATGAATATTTTAATTTGTGTTAGGTTGGAGTCGACAAAGTGTGGTAACGTTTTCAGCAACACGAAACCGTGATCTCGGGACTGGCGTTAAGGTAAGCAGATCATTCACAGTTCTATGACTGTAGTTGCACAGTGTCTGGGGTTTTAATGTAATATTTTAAGTGGGGTGGGTGTATTCATTTGAAAATGGATATTCTCATTCAGCTTTTTGAAGGTTTAAATATTTGCATGGGTGGGGGATTTATTCGATCTGTCTGCGTATTCATTTTTTAAACTACATTTTTAACAAACTTTTCATCTCTACTCTACGCTCCACGCCACAAGCGAACATTTTTTCTGTGTGGCTAAACTCATTTTCACCTTATTCGCCACAGTGGCGAAACCATTAAAACCTGGTGTAAGTCAGACCAGCCAGTATGATTTCTATTAACTACGCGTGCTGCCAGATCAAGCAATTAACACTTTTTTGAATATATATAACTTCGCCCAATGAAATCACTCTAGTCTAGCATAACCATAGCAACGCTGTACGGGAGGTGTGTAAATATGATGTCGAAATGGTGAAATTACAAAAATCTTTTAAAACAGAAAATAAAGCAGACAACTTCACGAAACGCACAGCTTATTTTTTCTGTCAGATACAGTAGGTCCCTATCTCCGTTGTTTAATCAGAGGCGAGGATTAATAAGGTTGGTCAGTGGTTATTTATTTAACCATACAACGTTAAACTGCCGGTGCCAGTACACCCTCGATACAAGCGATATGGGATCCAAGCGAAAGATCAATCAAACCAAACAATAGCTGCTGGAGCAAGCTATGAAGTCGCCTTGGATAAAGGCATTAGCTAAATGTGTTAATGTTACGACGAGCCCTGTTTTTATTCTTCATATGACGCAATGAATAAAAAAGAAAACTTTTGTTTTGATAGCACACGCCTCATGCCAGTTTTACATAAACAAATAATGTAATCTAATCTAAATTGACTATGCAACAAGTTTTTTTCACATGGTAGTAAATTTAGCATTTATTAAAGAAATCAAAGTAACAATAGCATGCAGATAGCCTATTGCAAATGTGTTGGTAGAGTGGGGTCTATCATTAAAATATCTAGCTACATGTTTAAAATAAAATACATTTTGTCATGCTGAAACAAACATATTAAAACCTATTCATATTTAAGTATGGACATTTTATACTGTAGAAACAAATGTCTTTACAATTCCTGTAGTACAGTTGTTTTTTTTAGCCCGGTGAACTTGTAAAGGGCAGACAGGTACCTATTCTACCAGTGACAGTATGTTGTCATCAGGTTTGCATTGGAAACTGAAAAGGGAAGGAAAGCAATGGAAAGAGCGGTTGCTTAGTTGTATTAGTAGGTTATTAACATTTGAACTGGTTATACTTTTTGTATTGTGTAGGCCTACAATAAAATAGGTTTACAGTTATTTTTAACCTTCTTTGGCATGGCTTTTCCAGTGTGGCTAAAAAATGTTGAGTTGTTTTAGCCACAGTGGCTAACTAAATAAAATCCCTCGAGGGACGTAGCTACTTATTTATTTTATTTAAGAGGTGCATGGTAATGTACAATACAGTACCTCTTATGTTAGATGCTGTGTTGTACTGTGAATTAGGAAAGCGTGAGTATTTTTAAAGTTTATTTTGAATTTCTATAAATCCGTAGACTTGGAAGTCTGTCTTATTATTCAGTTCGCGTGAGTTTATGCTTTTGGCCAAAAATGTACGTTCATGACACAAGGATCAACACGAACAGGCATACTATAGGCCTATGTGGTACAGATACAGAAATGAATGTAAAAAACGTTTTTGATCTCTGTGCTTACATCGATATTTGGAAATCATTCATTAAAATTAAAAATATTTACTAAAAATCATATTTGGCATAATGACTTGACTCCTTTTACAGCCCCTATTATTCTTAAAATATATGAGGACCGTTGGCAATTAATTACTGCATCCTAAG